>VYZP01077237.1:0-13920 GCA_013400635.1 Hypocryptadius cinnamomeus
TGCTCCAAGCCCAGTCCAGCCTGCAAAAATCCTGTTCTGCTGATCTCACAGCAATGAGCATCCCTGGTTTTCCCCTCTCTCTGTCTCTCCCCCAGTTGTTTTACATGGCAACAACCTCCTGGTTTTTGGGGGCACCGGGATCCCCTTTGGAGAGAGCAACGGGAACGACGTCCACGTGTGCAACGTCAAGTACAAGAGATGGGCTCTGCTCAGCTGCCGCGGCAAGAAACCCAACCGCATCTACGGCCAGGTAGGGAGCTCAGGGGAGCCCTGAGTGCTCACAGGGGCTCAGAGCACCTAAATCCCTTCTCTGTGCCTCACCTGAGCTCTTCCCTCTGTGGAAAAGCACGAGGAAAAGCAGGTGTCCTTCATGAAGAAATGAAGCAGCCTCGGTTCTTGGAGATCTCAAAGGAAGGGAGGTTTTCTCCTAGTTAGAAAGGGCAGAATTTGTTCATTAAGTGCCTGGTGCAGCTGAATGAAAAAAGTCTGATTTAAAGAGTGGTTGATAGTCAAAAACCTTCAAAGCTCTAAATGAAAATGAGAAGTGATTTAAGGAGTGGTTGGTAGTCAAAACCTTCAAAACCCAAAGCTCTAAATGAAAATGAAAAAAGTGATTTAAGGAGTGGTTTGTAGTCAAAACTCAAAGCTCTAAATGAAAATGAAGAAGTGATTTGAGGAGTGGTTGGTAGTCAAAGCCCTTAAAACACAAAACTCTAAATGCAAGTTCCTAGGATTCCTTTACATTAGAATTACACCTTTTAAGACTTTCCATAAAGTGGATGAACGAGGTGGACAAGGAAATGAATTCACACTCACCGCAGGACTGACCCTTTTTGCTGGTGCACATCTGCTTTGGAAGAGCAGGAATTCCCTCTTCTCCAGCCCCAGGTGTCCCAAGTCCTTTCTGGTTTCTCTGCCAGGCCATGGCCATCATCAATGGGTGTCTCTACGTGTTTGGAGGAACAACTGGGTACATTTACAGCACTGATCTCCACAAGCTGGACCTCAACACCCGGGAGTGGATCCAGCTGAAGCCAAACAATATGTCCTGTGACATGCCAGAGGAGAGGTGAGCACCTGGGCAGCCTCAGGGAGCTGTTTTTGGGAGGCAGGGAATGGGAAGCTTTGGCATACCTTGCTCTGGTTGGCATTTCCAGCCCTCCTTTGCCTGGGAGTTGTTGGGAGAAGGATTTTGGTCGCTCTCATCCATGGTTTGGTGTCCAACTGAGAAGAGGGAATTGAGAATGGAAGAATCCCAGAATGGTTTGGGTTCATAGGAATCTTAAAATAAATCTAATTCCACTCCCCTGCCATAGGCTGGGACACCTTCCACTATCCCAGGTTGCTCCAAGCCCTGTCCAGCCTGGCCTTGGACACTTCCCTTAGAAGGGGCTGCAATATTGATGGCTGTCCTGGTATTCAGTAATCCTTGCACTTAATTATTTAATAATTACTCTGCAATCAGAAGATGCCTTTCAGACTTCTGGGTGCTGCTTGGAGGGCTCAGGAAAACTTCTACATCTCCTGAATGCTCCCAGCCTGAGGGGCTGATGCAGCAGAGCCAGGCTTGGGAGTTTCTGCTGAAATCCCTGGAGTTTGATGGTGATTTCCAGAAGGTTTTTTGTTGTTGATAATTGTGCTGCTTTGCACCTTCAGGTACAGACATGAAATTGCTCATGATGGTCAACGGATTTATATCCTGGGGGGTGGAACTTCCTGGACAGCTTATTCCTTGGATAAGGTGAGGCATTTGGAGCCCTGCACAGGAGATTTTCCACACTGAGGAATTGCCAGCACAACCTCTTCATCTGGCTTTGCCTGGAAAGCCTGGTAAAAAAAGAAGAAAAAAAAATAATTGGGAGCAGATTGTTCCCCTATTTCTGTAAAACCTGGATTTGCCACAGAATGTCTTAGTGATGAATCTGTGGTCACTTTAAATAGTGCTCTGCTTCCAAAAAAGTGGAGTCTGCAGCACTTTATGTGACATTTTATCTCACCATTGTCCCATTTTTCTCCCTATGTGCTGCAGGAGAAAGGTATTTCTAAATCCTTCTGACAGCTCAAGGGTGTAGATTTTAATTGGTCCAGCTCTTTTAAAAACCAATATTCTTTTCTTTTTTTCAGCTGTAGGGCTGAAATAGCAAAGCTGAGATGGAGCTTCAAAGGTGATTTTAGACCTGCTTACTCACTGGCTGGGATCAGCTATTTTTGGTTTCCACTTAATGAAAAAAAGGGATTTATTTATAGTGGATCAGAGCCTGTGGCTGCATCACCCTGGTGCTGGCAGAGCCAGGAGGATCTCATGGCTCCTCTTCTTCCCTCCAGATCCACGCCTACAACCTGGAAACCAACACCTGGGAGGAGATCACCACGAAACCTCACGAGAAAGTCGGTGAGTTTGGAATGTCCCTTCTTTTCCTGTAAGCCAGAGTGGCCAAGGTGCTTGAAGGTGCAGTTCTCTTGTTCAATATGTGGCTTTATGCTGGGTTTGAGATCCTGCTTGTGCTGCAGCTCTGAGGACTGACCCATCCGAGGGCGTTTGGCAGTCTGGCTTCCCTCTCTCCCTGCCTGGGAAAGGTGGCGGTGCCTGGATCTGCTCCCAGAGGATGCAGATCATCCCTGCTCCCTTTGAGGCCCTGGGCTTTCCCTGGAATCTCACAGCTGCTTTTCACCGAGCCAGATTTGAGACTCTGGGGAACAAAATTCCAGCATTTTTCTTTCTTCCCCAGAGAGGAATTAGGACTCAAACCTGAAACAGCTGCTTAAAATTACACCTTTTATACCTGGGATAGCAGGAAGGCAGGACCTCTTAAAAATTAAACTCCATGATTAAATGTTGAGACAAAACCACTACTTGCACTAACACTTTAAAGCAATTATTGCTGATAGATATTTTAAAATTTATTCTCCCCAGGCTTCCCAGCAGCCAGAAGATGCCACAGCTGTGTCCAGATAAAAAATGGTAAGATTTACCTCTGGAAAATTGGTGTCTCTTGTACAACCAAACAGGGGAGAGCTGGAGTGAACTGCAGGGAACACGTGGCTTTTCTGGAAGAGGATTTTTTCCTCACTAACAGGCTTTAAGCTGCCCACTTGGCACCATTCCTTCTTCTGCACTGAAAAAACAGTTACAATCTTGATCCCTTTTTTCCAAACCCTTCAGGTCAGTGGCTGAATGCTCTCTGTTGAAGGGTGGAGGGAAATGCTGGATTGTATTTCCTAGGAGTGTTAATTGTGCCAATGAAAGTAAGGCAGGAGCTGGGAAATGCTTCCAGCAGGATTTGGCAGCCCCTGAACTGAGAACTTGGGCAAAGCTGGGAGCAAGGCAGGGCTGGGAGCTGGGGCTGTTCCCTGTGGGTTTAAAATCCCTGGAATCTGATCAAGCCCAGGTGTCGGGGAAGCCAGCTGGGCTATGAAAAGAGGTAATGCTCTCCTGCTTGCAGTGGCATTTAGCCTTGAGTCTGCCATGGTGGGGTTGGGATCATGGGCAGGCTGGAAAGGGGGACATGAGCCTGAAATCCATCCTGACCCCCAGTGTGGGCAGCAGGGGACAGGGGATTCTACCCCTGTCAGGTGAGACCCCACCTGCAGAGCTGCCCCAGCCCTGGGGACACAGCAGCAGCACCTGGAGCTGCTGGAGAGAGCCCAGAGGAGACCCCGGAGCTGCTGCAGGGCTGGAGCCAGGCTGGGAGAGCTGGGGGTGCTCACCTGGAGAAGGGAGGGATCCAGGGAGAACTTCCAGCACATTCCAGGGCCTGAAGGGGCTCCAGGAGAGCTGCAGAGCGACTGGGGACAAGGCCTGCAGGGACAGGACACAGGGAATGGCTCCCACTGCCAGAGGGCAGCCATGGATGGGATCTTGGGAATGAGGAATTGCTGGCTGGGCTGGAATTGCCAGAGCAGCTGGGGCTGCCCCTGCATCCCTGGAATGTCCAAGGCCAGGCTGGACACTGGGGCTGGAGCAGCCTGGGACAGTGGGAGGTGTCCCTGCCATGGCAGGGGTGGCACTGGAGGGGCTTAGNCCTACTGAGAACAGCCTGAGGTGAAGGATTGGATGAGGCTGTTTCCAACCCTTTGGAAGCCACTAAGGAGTGTTGGTATTGCCAGAGCTTTTGGCCTTAAGTAGAAGTCTGGAGACCTGGGATTGATAATTAACAGGCACAAGAAGTGCCTTTGGCTGTGCTTTCACCTCCTTCAGTTCCTCATCTCCTTAGGGCAGAGATCACATTCCTTGGTATCACTTCATTTGGGGAATGTTATAAATGCAGCTTTTCCTGGGAAGCCTGATAAAGGTGTTTCCCAGGCAGCTCAGTGACTGCCTGGACAGCTGGAATGCTCTTTCTTTGCCAGCCTGTGGGGAAAAAAAAGCCACCCAGCAGCTGAGTTTTTCCCATCTCTGTGTTCCTGTCATCCCTGGAGCAGGGTTGTGCTGAGCCAAGGGAATGCAGGATGTCTGTGTGAGGTGGGTGTAGTTTAAAAATACATTATTTTTAGCTGGAACATGAGTATGGCTCTGTACTACTTTATTAACAGTTTGCCACACTCCTAAAATGGATTTCTTGGCATAGAAATCACCTAAAACTCAGAGCAAAGCACTCAGAGGTGGTGGATGAGTGGTGTAGGATGAGACATGGCCCCTCCAGCAGTGATTCCTGCCTTGACTCAGAGGATCCCAGAGCGAGTGGCTGAGGCAGTGACAGCTCTGCTGAAGGGTGTGAGGTGGGAATAAAGCCCAATCCTGCTTTTCCTGGCTCTGTAACTCCTGTCCCCCTTTCCCCACCCAGGCTGGCTGCATGTACGTCCACGGAGGGGTGGTCAACATCCACGAAAACAAACGGACTGGCTCCCTGTTCAAAATGTGGCTGGTGGTGCCCAGCCTGCTGGAACTGTGCTGGGAGAAGCTCCTGGAATCTTTCCCTCACCTAGCAACTCTCTCCAGATCCCAGCTTTTGCACCTTGGACTCACGCAGGGACTCGTTGAGCGACTAAAATGAGAGCATCTCCCACTTGTGCCCAAGACTCACCACGTTGAAGAATTCCCCCTCCCACCCCCTATTTATGGATTCCATGGATGGTCTTGCTAAGAACATGGAGGAACCTGCTCAAGGCCTTATTCAGCAAATACATCAATGCCTTTCCAGACATGGTTACTTTTAGTCATTGGAAAAAAAAAAAAAATCCCCTTTTTATTGCTATGTTACACCATTAATCCAAAAGTATTTTCTGAGACTAAGCAGCCAATCAGCAACCTGTCATCAGCACACGCTTGCAATTAACTGGGGAGCTTAATGAGTTACTGAATGTCTGAGCCCATGCTTACATGTGGCACCTTCACCTTGGCACTTCCACCATCTCATCCAGCGAGGACATTTGATGCAGAACAACCACCAAGCTGCTCTTTTGCTGTGGATGTCCCCTCCCTGTCAGCCAGCTGAGCTGCCCCTCTCCAAAGCCAGGCCGTTCCTCCAGCCCTGCATGTGTTCCACGGGCACGTTCCCACCCATGTTCCCAGCCCGAGCTTCCGGAGACGGCTGGAACGTCGCCCGGGGCGGCGAGCGAAGCTTGGCCCCTGCAGCTTCCCTGGTGCTGTGTCTGTGTCCTCCCCTTTTCATATTGAAAGGTTTGCTTGGAAGACTGGGAAAAAGTTGCCACTTAAGGGACTACTGTGTAGTTTACTGGGGGNCACCCCTTGTCCCAAAATTAAGCTTCTCCTGGTCTTGAGAATAGATTTTCCTCTTTCTCCAGCTTCAGTTGCTGCTTTTTTTTTTTCCCCACAAGGCTCAGAAAACAAAGTCTGGACCTCACAGCTGAGGCTTTCTCAGGTGCTTGGACCACAGGAACTGGTGGGACCTGCTGTGGTGTCTCCATCCCCTGAGTTGCACCTTCACAGGAACTGTGCATTTCAACCCCTTCCCAGCCTCCCTGGCTTGCAGTGACCTGCAGGACCATTTCTCCAGCTCCTTCTTCCATCCCAAACTCTGAGGCTGAATATCCACACTTCCATCTTTGCCTTGTGGACCTTTGTCCTGGAGCAGCCTGGTCATCCCTGTGCTGGTTTTTCTCTCACCTGCTTTAAAGAGCATCTCCCCTCATCCCCAAGGTGATATTGGAGATATCCAAGCCTGGATCTCTGAGCAAGCACATTCCTTATGTTCTTAGGTTTTCCTTACTTTGGAAATCTCTGGAGCATTCTCTGAGGTTGTCACAAAGCCTCTCTCAATGATTTTGGAGCAGGCTTGGGACTCTGGAGAGGTCTCAGCTGGCTGGAAGCTGGTCCCAATTTTCAAGGGATGACGCTGGAAACCACAGGGCTGTCAGTCCCACTTCAGTGCCTGGTAAAACCCTGGAAGAGATTATTCTGGGAAGTGTTGAAAGAACCTCTGGTGGACAGCACTGACAGGGGTCACAGCCAGCACAGCTTCAGGAGAGGGAAGTACTGCTTGGGCACCCTGATTTCCTACTGCAACAGCACAACCCACCTGGATGATCCAGGAAAGCCAGGAGATGGAATCTTCAGCAAAGTGCACCCAGGACAGGCTGGGGAGCAGCTGTGGGAAGGGACCTGGGAGTCCTGGGTGATGGGACAGCAGTGCCCTAGAGCCAGAAGGGACACCTCTGTCCTGGGGACATCAGGGACAGCAGCAAGGGAGGGGATTGTCCTGCTCTGCCCAGGCTCCCCAGGGAATGGGCATGGCCCAGGAGTGTTTGGACAACACTTTCAGAGCCAGGGGGGATTGTTGGGCTGTCCTGGACAGGGCCAGGAGTTGGACTTGATCCCTGTGGATCCCTCCACCCCCAGAGCTGGGAAAGCATCACCAAGAAAACCATAAAGGTCCAAGGACTTCTGCTGATAAAAGCTGTACAAGCACCACCCACTGATGGATTTTCCAGGAGTCTTTCCCATTCTATAACCTCCATTGGCTGCTCCATGAGGGACACAAGATCTTTGGAGGCTGCTCTTCCTGAAAAAATGATTTGGTTTAAGCACTGAGCTCACAGCTCCTGCTGACTGGGGGCTTTAATTGCTGCTGGGCTGCTGCCTGTGGGTAAAAGTTTTAATTAAAATTCCCTAAGGGAGAGGGAAAGGATCCAGCATCTACAACAACTGCTGGAGAGGAGTAGGAGCATCCACGGTGCTGCCCGGGATGGGGACAGGATGTAAGGAGACAGGGAAAGCCAGCTCTGAACAGAATTCCTGAGCAGCCCTCGCCCCAGGAGAGATGGTTTGTTTAGTCTCAGTAAGATGATGGCACTGAGCAGGTTCTCCTACGGCTTCTGCTCTCCCCTCCCATCCCTTTTCCATCCATCCCTGTCCTGCCATCAGCAACTCCAGCTACTCACCCGGGAATGCTCCCAAATGTCCCAGACTAAAGACAGCAGGATTGGCCCTGCTGATGCCTCCCTAGGAAAACAAAAAGGCTTAATAAAGCAGCTTCATTAATCCCTAACGAGCTGCTGCCCTCCCTGCCAAGGAGGGCAGTCCCAGGCTGCTTCCTGCCTCGCTCAGGGCTGTCCATCCTGTCAGAGTCCAGGCTCCTGTGACAGCACTCCCTGGCTTTTATGCTGAAGGACATCCCAATGGAACAGGAGAGGGGGAAGAGGCACCAGAGCCTCCTTGCCTGTGTTAATGGATCTGTCAGTGTTTTGCTTTGGGATTGTTTTTTGTTTTTAAAGATAATAAATCAGTCCAAGCCCCAACTTTGTCATCTCACCTCATCCACCAGCATTTCCCTGCATGGAGGGAGATGTCCCCAGCCTGTCACACCCTATGGACAACACCAGGAGCATCCCTGAACCTTCTCAGGAGACTGGGACAGCCCTCAAAGCCAGGAGGACCAAAGACAGTCAGAGAAGACCAGGCTGGAGAGGAGTTGGAGCTTTGGGAGGATCATGGAGAAAGCTGGAGCCCACAGCCACCCCTGCTGGCTCTGTCCCTAGGGTGAGGTGACAGAGGACAGGGAATGGTGGCCACAGAGGGGCCCAGGCTGGTGCTTGAGGCTCATCTAAGGAGAAACAAACTTGTTTCTGATTTGTACAAAACTGCTTTAATGACAAAACAGCTGAAAATACCTTTGGGTGCATTTCTGGTGCCATCAAACATCCCGTGTGCGATTCCCAGGCCCCTCCCAGGCCTGGGAGGATGAGGGACTTCTCAGGCACCTTCTCCCAGTGCAGCAGTCCCCAGGGAGGGGTCTGTCCTCGAGACACGCAGAAATCCCCTTCAAGACCCTCCTCTAAGGACAGTTTTCCTTCTAGCCACTCGGGTGTGGTCTGGGGATGCCTGTGTGATGTGCTCTGGCTTTGAGGCTCCTCATTTTGGGAGCGATCCCATTGCCACCACCCTTCCCATCCCTGAAGCCCCACAGGGGGAGCCCAGCAGCAGCAGCAGGAGCTTCAGGAAACGGCGCTTCCAGACCGGAGCCAGCCCGGCCAAGTCCCTGAGACACTGGAAAAGGTCTTGATGGGTGCTGATCCCAACGAGGGGTTGGAGGAAGGAGAATCCAAACCTCAGCAGCCGCTGGGCGACGGGGCGAAGAAATACACAGCCAGGAGGATGAAGTAAACCATCACCAGCACCGTGCCTGGGGCAGACAGAGAGGGGTGGAGGGAGTTACTCTCTGGAGCAAGGAGGGACATGGGTTTAAGACCTGGTGTGCCCTGGCCTCTCCCTGTAGAGGACTTTCATGGTTCTCTACAAAATGTCCATTCAAAGGGAGTTTAAAACCTTTTAAAGGGGGAAATGGGAGTGATCCCCCTTGGAGCTGCTGCAGGGGAACAGCTCCAACATGGTCAACCAAGACCCCAAGATCGCTCAGGTCACCACACACCAAGAGCCCCAAAAAGCAGATGATCCCAGGGTTGGAGCCAGGAGCCCCCCATCCCACATCCCAGGGAATACAGGGATGTTCCAAGTCCCACAGCAGCCCTGTGGGAGGTGGTCACCTTGGAAATAGTCACATTTGCCATCCATGAAGATGTAGTTCATGAGCACCACGCTGAACATGCTGGCATAGACATGGAGGTCGCTGAAGACAAGTGTGAAGTTGGTTGGCTGCAAGGAAGAGGATTTGGGGTTTATGGCCAACCAGGACAACCCCGCACTGACTCTGTCTGGGGACTTGGGTGTCACCCCTTAAACCCCCTCTGCCACATGTCCCCAGTGTGGGGATGGCACCAGGAGACATCTGACCCCACTTCCCGTGCACTGAGCAGAGCGGAGACACTGGCAAGGGCAGCTGTGTCCTTTCCATGTCCCATGGACACCATGTCCCCAGCCCTGCTGCAGGAGGTCCCCCAGGGCTGTCCTGGGGCTACTCACGTAGAAGATGGTGAAGAGCACCAGGATGGGGATCTGGAGCATGCAGACCTGCACCGCGATGCAGTTCCCGATCTCGATGCTGGGGAGGAAGGACAACTTAGGGGCTGTCTCTGGGTGAGAAAATCCCAAATCACAGAGCCCATCCCAGTTCTGACACCATTTTTTGGGTGACTAATCTCCTTGAGGACAAGCTGACACAGACTCTGACCCACCAGTGCTGGGCAGCCCATCATGGGCACCAAGGCACAGTGATGAGAGTGGGACAGGGCACAGGAAGCACCCCAAAACTCATCCTTGGAGCCATCTCACCTCAAGCTCAGATTGTTCTGCAGGGCAAACTGGATGCCATTGACAATCTCCGGCAGCTCGGGCACCATTGCCAGCACGGTGACACCGATGAAGTACTGCAGGGAAGGGGTGACATCAGCCTGGGCCTGACCACATCCAAGCCCTGACCAACTGTGCAGAACATCTCAGCACCTTTCCCCCATTCCTTTTGGGGTTCCAACTGCAGCCAGGGCAGGTCCACATCCCTGGAGGGCACATCTTGGTCCTCGGGGACAGCCAGAGGCAGCTCACCTGTGAGATGGTGGAGTTGGTGAGGATGGGGCTGATGTGCTCCGTGGCCAGGTCAGCGCAGGCCGACATGCAGAGGGTGGAGAGCAGGAGGATGACCAGGGCCCGCCAGCGGGACCAGTGGACCATGGCACTGTGGTGGTGGCCAGGCACTGGGGAGAAAGCAGAGGCGTGTGGGACACTCCAGAGCAGTGACAAGAGCCAGCCCTGCAGCCAGGACATCTGGGGACACTCACTGTGACAGTCGCTGATGTGGATGTCGTAGATGTGTGTGTGGGTTTTGAGGGTGAAGAAGAGCCCGATGAGGTAGGCAGCAGGGAGCAGGATGGACACTGTGTACACCAGGGGTCTGCAGGACACAGGTGACACTGTCAGTGCCACCAGGGTCTGGCATGGAGACCCCAGGGGCCTTCCCCTGGGGATGAGGAAATGGGGCAAAGGATCACTGGGGTGGAGAGGGGCTCTGGGAGGGATGCGGGAACACGGCCAAACTCAGGAGGTCCCACCCCAGTGTGGGGACAGCCCTGTCCCCACCACAGTGGACACTCACTGGACGTGGCTGTAGTAGAGGGTGCCATTGTTGTCCATCTGCAGAGAGAGCACCTGTTAACAGGGATACAGGGGACAAGGGACAGCCCTGCTGCCACCACCCAGCATGAGAGCCAGGGGGGCTCAGAGCATCCCTGACCCCAAATTCCCCCTGTTGGGGGTCCAGGCCCTCACTCACCAGGTCAAAGTGACAGTTGTGGCAGAGGTAGTGGCCCAGCGGGTTCTGGGTGACGTTGTGGCACTCGCCACAGACCAGCTTCCCATACACCTTGGAGAACAGCGTTGGGGCAAAGACACCTGCAAGGACAGGACATGGAGCAGGCACCCACCCTGGTGGGACCCCCCAGACCTGGGGACACCCCTGTCCCCAGCTCACCTCCCACGGAGAGGAAGAGCAGGGCCGAGCTGACGCCCGCAGAGCGGCTGTTGAACCGCTGCTCCTGGTGCCGGATGCCCCCGATCACCATGCACAGACCCTTGGGGATGGAAAAAGCCCCCCCAAAAAATCCCCCATCAGTGCTTTGCTCACAGCACCCTCCCAGCTCTCAGTGCCACCCATCTCACCGGCACAAAGAGGACACAGCCCACCAGCGTCCCTGTCAACGCCGACTTGACCACCTCGGCGTAGCAGCGGTTGCCCTCACGCGAGCCCTTGATGAGGGCGGTGATGTAGAAGGTGAGCTCGGTGATGGAGCCGAACGTGGCGTTCACCACCGCCCCCACCGCGAAATTGCTCTGGGCTGAGATGCTGGAGAGGAGGAAAAGGGTGTCACAGCAGGGCTGGAGTGTCCCCGCTTTGCCACCAAGCATCCCCCGTCACCTCTCACCTGGCGATGGCCATGCCGATGTAGTAGGAGAGGGGCATGATGGAGAGCAGGGCCAAGGTGAACTTGACGGCGGAGCCGGTCAGGTGGTTGGGGCTGTCCACGTAGCCCAGCACCAGCGTCACCAGCACCAGTGGCAGCAGGTCTGGGGCGGCCAGTCAAGGACACAGCAGAGGGGGTGGATTTGGGGTCGCTCCCCACCCGCCCCACTCCAGCTGCCAGAAGGATACTGACGGCGAAGACGTTGATGCCGTCCACGGCGTATTTGTAGTAGTAGGGGTTGGCGGCGCGGTAGCAGCAGAGAATCACCTCTCCCTCCAGAGGCACCTCTGTCTGCAGAGGGACAAGAGGGTCACCCCCAGCCCAAAATCCCCCCAGAGCGGGGTGTGGGACCCTGACCCTGCCCTGAGTCGCTCACCATCCTCAGGCGCCGGATGAGCACCCGCTCCGGGGGCAGCGGCAGGACGCGGGAGGTGGCGCGGGCGCTCAGCTTGGCCACGGGGATGAGGACAATGAGGAGCCACGCGGTGACACACACGAGCCCGTGGGCCAGCGCCAGCAGCGGGCAGCCCAGGCACAGCCACACTGCGGTGCTGGCACGGCGCTGTCAACAGGAAGTCACCTTCAGGGACTGACCCCCAAAACAGTGACCCCAGGGGAGGGAAGGAGCCCAGGGGCACCTTGCCCACCACGCTGGGGGCTCCAGGGGTGATGTCACTGGGTCCAGCATGGGGCTCACCCAGTATCCAGTGCCCACCCAGCAGCGTGGGCGCCAGCGGAGCGGTGTGGGACCCCCGAGCAGGGCTGAGCTCTCCCCCACGCCGGCCTCACACGCCTGATGGGATTTGGGGACCTGGGGAGAGGGGGCATGTCAGGGTGTGCAGAGGGCACCCCAAGACCCCCCCAGGGGTTCCCAAGGCACCCTCACCTCCACTTTCTGGATCACTTTGCCAAAGGGCCAGAGGAAATATCCAGCCAGGTCCCAGCAGAGCCTCCCTGTGGAGACACAGCCATCAGTGTCCCTTCCACCTACAGGGACATTCCACGGAGAAGGGACCCAGGAGTCCCCAACACCCCTCAGTGCAGTTCTGAGCTCATGCAGCCCTCACATGGGGAGGGTCCCAAATCTGGAACTCACCATAAGGAGCCCCCATGATGGTGATGAACATCACGGCAGCCACGAGGACGTAGAGGAGTGAGAGCCACCAGCCAAAGAGCAGCAGGTAAAGGACATTCCCACACGTCAGCGTGGACCCTGCAGGAGGGAAGGCACCAGGTGGGACCATTGTCACCTGCAGCTGCCCAAATCCACACTGGGTTGTCCCCAAGGCCACCCACCTCCAGAGCCTCGGACGATGTTGAGGTCTGAGTAGAGCTCCTTGACAATCTCCGACCGGTCCTCCCAGGGCCGCGCCGTCACGTGGCTCTTCCATTTCTTGAAGCCAAACTGCAGAGAGAAGGTTTTTTTTGGGATGAGTGAAGAGGAAGAAAATTAAAACCCATTACAGCCCTCCAGGAGCACCCATGGGTGCCCCCACCCACCTTGTAGTTGTTGGAGAGCTTGTTGGCCTCCACGGCGTTCTCGGCTGTCAGGGTGGTTTTCACCACGCAGCTCTCGCACACCTCCTCCGAGTGCTGCTGGCAGCAGGACGGGGTGGATGTGGCTGTGGGTGACACACAGAGGGTGTCACAGTGGGTGTGGCACCCCCCAGGGCCCCACACCCAGCCCATCCCACAGACAGCCTACCTGGGGGGACACGGGGACGGTGCAGGTGGCAGCCCAGGTCCCCCAGGTCCCCCTGCACGTTGTTGATGGCAGCGCAGTGCCGGTCGCAGAGGGAGCCCCGGCGGGCGCCGTCGCTGTCACCGTGGGAATCCGGGACCTTGGGGGCATCTGCGGGAGCTGTTGGAGTCACACTGGGGCCACATCCCCACACCCTGCCCGGACTCAGGATGGCAGGACAGCCAAGTGCTGCTGTGCTGGGGTGTCACCTTGGTCCCCAAACCCCGCAGGGGGGACACAGAGCTCCCAGGGCGATACCCAGGGATGCTCAGGATGGGGGACCCCACCAGCGCCCGGCACATGGCGGGGAAATCCCGCTCGGTGCGCGGTGTGTGGGTCGGGAGGGGTGTGAGCCGGTGGTGCCCAGGGATGGGGGACCCCCGGTGGTGCCCAGGGATGGGGGACCCCCGGTGGCGCCCACCCCCTCCCTCTCAGCTCACCGGGCGTGTCCTGCGCGCAGCAGCGGCGGCGGCGGCCGGGCTCGACGTCAGTGGCCATGGCGAGAGCAGCAGGTGCGGGGCTGGTGGTCCCGGCCCGGCCCGGCCCGCCGGAATTTAACGGGCGGGCCCGGACATGCGCGCCCCCGGGAGCCGCCCCCATCCCGGCGGGAGGGGCCGGGCCGCCCCCGCCGCGGGTGGGATGCACCTGGGAACGGTGCGGGAACGGGGGAGCGCGGGGATCGGGATGCGCGGGTGTTTGGGGGTGCGCAGGTGAGAGGATGCAGAGATTGGGGTGTGTGGGGACCACGATGCGGGGTGGAAAGGGGCGCGCAGGGATCGAGTGCGCGGGGACCGCGGTGCGCGGTGTAACGGGGTGCAGAGCGGGGTGTGCGGTGTTTTGGGGTGCAGAGAGAGCGGGGTGCGCGGTGT
>VYZP01077237.1:13979-25473 GCA_013400635.1 Hypocryptadius cinnamomeus
GGGTGCGCGGTGTAACGGGGTGCAGAGAGAGCAGGGTGCGCGGTGTAACGGGGTGCAGAGAGAGCAGGGTGCGCGGTGTAACGGGGTGCAGAGAGCGGGGTGCGCGGTGTTTTGGGGTGCAGAGACAGCGGGGTGCGCGGTGTAACGGGGCACACAGGTGAGAGGGTGCAGATATTGGGGTGCTGGGGAACCAGGGGGCACAGGGATATGGGGTGCGTGGTATATCGGGGTGCCCGGGAATTGGGGTGCACAGTGTATGGGGCATGCACAGGGATCAGGATGAGCAAGATCTGGGGTGTGCCGTGTATCGGGGTGCACGGGGATGTGGGGTGCAGAGTTAGGGCCTGCAGGAACAGGGGTCTGCCATGTACTGGGGTACATGGGGAGCAGGGGGTGTGCGGTGTTGGGGTGCACACGGAGGGGGTGCACGGGGAGCAGGGGGTGTGCGGTGTTGGGGTGCACACGGAGGGGGTACACGGGGAGCAGGGTCTGTGGTGCAGAACGTGAGCAGGAACGGGGTGCACAATGAATTTGGGGTGCACAGGGTGTCAGGGGGCACCAGGACTGGGGTACACAGGAATGTGGGGTCTGTACTGGGAGTGCAGGGTGCATCGGATGTGTGATGTGCTGGGGGGCACAGGGAGCAGGGTGGATGGGTTCTAGGGGGCACAGGGACTGACTGGGGTGTGGGATATATTAGGGTGCACAGAGAGTGGGGTTTGTGATGTATTGGGGTGTACAGGGAGCAGAGTGCGCAGGTATTGGGGTGCACAAAGACTGGGATGTGTGATCTATTGGGGTGCACAGTGTATTGGGGTGCACAAGAACTGAGGGGTGTGATCTGTTGGGGTGTGTGACACAGTGGGGTGCACAGGGACTGAGGGGTGTGAAGCACAGAGTATTGGGATGCAGAGGGGATGTGTGATCCCTTGGGGTGCACAGGGACTGGGATGTGAGATCCTTTGGGGTACAGACTGGGATGTGTGATCCCTTGGGGTGCACAGGGACTGGGATGTGAGATCCTTTGGGGTACAGACTGGGATGTGAGATCCTTTGGGGTGCAGACAGACTGGGATGTGAGATCCTTTGGGGTGCACAGGGACTGGGATGTGAGATCCCTTGGGGTGCAGAGGGACTGGGATGTGAGATCCCTTGGGGTGCAGAGGGACTGGGATGTGAGATCCTTTGGGGTGCAGAGGGACTGGGATGTGAGATCCCTTGGGGTGCAGAGGGACTGGGATGTGAGATCCTTTGGGGTGCAGAGGGACTGGGATGTGAGATCCTTTGGGGTGCACAGGGACTGGGATGTGAGATCCTTTGGGGTGCACAGGGACTGGGATGTGAGATCCTTTGGGGTGCAGACAGACTGGGATGTGAGATCCTTTGGGGTGCAGAGGGACTGGGATGTGAGATCCTTTGGGGTGCAGAGGGACTGGGATGTGAGATCCTTTGGGGTGCACAGGGACTGGGATGTGAGATCCTTTGGGGTGCACAGGGACTGGGATGTGAGATCCTTTGGGGTGCAGAGGGACTGGGATGTGAGATCCTTTGGGGTGCACAGGGACTGGGATGTGAGATCCTTTGGGGTGCACAGGGACTGGGATGTGAGATCCTTTGGGGTGCAGAGGGACTGGGATGTGAGATCCTTTGGGGTGCACAGGGACTGGGATGTGAGATCCTTTGGGGTGCACAGGGACTGGGATGTGAGATCCTTTGGGGTGCAGAGGGACTGGGATGTGAGATCCTTTGGGGTGCACAGGGACTGGGATGTGAGATCCTTTGGGGTGCACAGGGACTGGGATGTGAGATCCTTTGGGGTGCAGAGGGACTGGGATGTGAGATCCTTTGGGGTGCACAGGGACTGGGATGTGAGATCCTTTGGGGTGCACAGGGACTGGGATGTGAGATCCTTTGGGGTGCAGAGGGACTGGGATGTGAGATCCTTTGGGGTGCACAGGGACTGGGATGTGAGATCCTTTGGGGTGCACAGGGACTGGGATGTGAGATCCTTTGGGGTGCAGAGGGACTGGGATGTGAGATCCTTTGGGGTGCACAGGGACTGGGATGTGAGATCCTTTGGGGTGCACAGGGACTGGGATGTGAGATCCTTTGGGGTGCAGAGGGACTGGGATGTGAGATCCTTTGGGGTGCACAGGGACTGGGATGTGAGATCCTTTGGGGTGCACAGGGACTGGGATGTGAGATCCTTTGGGGTGCAGAGGGACTGGGATGTGAGATCCCTTGGGGTGCAGAGGGACTGGGATGTGAGATCCTTTGGGGTGCAGAGGGACTGGGATGTGAGATCCCTTGGGGTGCAGAGGGACTGGGATGTGAGATCCCTTGGGGTGCAAAAGGATCCATGTGGGGAATATGTGGGAAGAGGCTGTGCAGGATCCTGGGAGCACAGAGGGATGCGGGGTTCTGGGTACCCCAAAAACGTGCAGGGTCCTGGGGCTGCAGAGCCCAGGGCACCCAAGGGTGCCCAATGGGATGGGCTCTTCCTGAGGATCCCCACTTTGTGGTGAAAAAAGGATTTCTCCACTTCAAGTTTTTAGAATGTGAGACTGATGGGCCTCACAGGGCTGTGCTGCCCTTGAGGGGAGGTTTGGGGTAAAACCCCAAATTCTGGTTCTTGAGCATTTGTCTGTGGTACATGGATGGATGTGGTCATGCTGAACACAAGAAAAACCCCAAAAAGTGTTTGATAAAACAAACTCATTTAATCAGGAACCACATGAGCCATTTTGTTACCAGTTCCTTGGAAAAACCCAGGTCCCCCAGGGAAGAGAGACAGAGTCACCAAAACCAGTCAGTTCACACCAAAAACCAGCAAAGTTCCAAAAATTCCTCTTTCCCTCCCCTCGGTAAAAAATACAGTACAATGATTCCATGTGTTTATGGTCCTATACACAACTTCTAAAATACTCATTTACCAGAATTTACAACAAATTCTCTCCCTGCTCCTTAGAGAAATTTGACAAATATTGATTGAGCCTTTCTTTGAAGCAAATCCAAGTGCTTTTACCAAAAAAGGGACATTCCCAAAAACCTGTGGGTGTGTAGGGCCTGGTTTCCCACCAGGGTGCATAAAGCTCCCAAATTAGGTGGAGATTAGTGAAAAAAGCTGAAGGAGAATTAAATTCAAAACCAAAGGCAGGTGAGAGTTGGTGGCAGTGAAGGTACCTGGGGTACCTTCATTGTACAAAACAATGAAAATAAAAATAAAAATATAAGTAAAATTCTTATTTGCTGAACTCAGCAAGACAAACATGGTTTTGTCTTTCCTCTTCAACTGCAGGAACATCTTGAGGGGTCAGAAATCACAATTACACCAATAATCAGGGATAAAAATAATTGGTTTTTATCATGCAGAATAAAATGAAGCAAAACTGAGTCTGAGCTTCCAGACTTGGAATTTCTTGGATCCAGAAGTTGTCAAAGTTGCTTCATCCCTCCAAGTGCTCACAGGTGTGCACAGCCTTGGGGAGGCTGTTCCAGCTGCACCTTCAAAGGAGGTTTGGTTTAGTTTAGTCTGGGATCAGTGAAGCTCAGTTTAAAGAGGACTGGTTGAGGTGAGGAGCAGGAAGGAGAACTCCTGCCCGGAGTTCATTCACAGGAGCGTTCCCACAGTGAAATACTCTATGTAATGCCTTGACAAAATCCACAGCACTTCCTCCCTCTGTCCACAAAGCTGAGCTTAATTATCCTGGTTTGCAGCAAATCCATGTTTAAGTCAGAGTTCATCCCTCAGAGCAGCGCTGGCCTCCAGAGCTGTGTCCTTTATTCCCCAAAGATCCACAGGACATTCACTCCTGATAAACCCAGATTCACACGCCTGCAAAACCCAAAGGGATCACAATCAGCCATTTCTATTTAAAAGCTGCTGTTAATTCCATTTTAGCACCGTTAATTATCACCCCACTGTGGTGGTTTTGGTCTGACACCATTCCCATCTTGGTCCCATGGGATACCTACCCCAACATCCCAGATTCCTTTGTCTTTATGATGTACAGGAACATCAGCAAGGTGTGGAACATGTTGTTCCTGCCCTGGAGCCACAGAGAAAGACAAGGATTTAGAAATCAAAACAATTAAAAATCTCCGAATTTTCCTAATTTGGAACTTCCCCTGGGAATTTGCACTGGCCTCAAGGGGTGACATCAGTGACATCACCCAGCAGGGACGGGGATTTGGGGCTTTACAATGAATTGGCAGAACATGAACAAGAGGAAGATCCTGCTTAGGAACTCCCATGTCCTAAACAGACACCACAGGTCTATTCAGCAGCAGAGTAAGTACCACCTGCTGGGCAAAGACCAAGCTGGACAGCCTCGGTGTAAATGGACAAAAATGACACAAAGGATTTAAAAAGACCCCAAATCAGTGCTGGAAATGATTCCTGAGAGCAGGAGGAGAACGAAGCCCTGTACCTTGGGCAGGCTGTAGACGTGGCACTCGTAGATCAGCTCGTAGTGGGGTGGGTTGATGCTGCTCTGGTAGATGCAGAACACATTTTCGTTTGAAGTGTCTGAATTAAAAATGAATTTAAAAAGCAGATTTCAGAGGTGCTGCTGTGATCCCAGAGGAAAAGGGCAGCTCCAGGCCAGCCCAGTACCTGGTTTATCTGGAGTCTGGATGAAGTGCTGGGAAGTGAAGGTTTTGCCATCGGGATACTTGGGGTGAGGCGGGAGCCTGGAGTCCAGGTAAGTGCAGAACACGTGCATCAGGATCTGGGAAAACACAACCAAATCTCACTGGAACGGTCCCAAAACCCAGCAGCTTCCTCCCTGTGACCCCAGGAGTTAATCCCAGTCTGATAATCTATGGTTACAATGCTGGTTTAACCCCAGGCTTAGGAGCAGCTTCATGCCTAAATCACCAATTTCAGATTCGGCTGAGAACGGCAGAGGAGCTCAAAACCAGCTCTGCCCTCCCCAAACGCAGCAAGGAAACCTCCCCCTTTCCCTCAGGAAAGTCACTGCAAAGTCTGGGCTGGCCACAAGCCTTAGGAATGCCAAAATTGTGAAATAAAGTCCTGGGATGAGCATCCTGAAAACCAGGGGGCAGCCTGAGGGTTCTTTCAACCCCTTCTGGAGAGTTCTCAATATTTTATGTGGGTAACATCAGCAAATTATCTGTGATCTGGCGCTGTGTTCCTTATACCCAACGGGAGCTGTTTGACAGGGAGAACAGAGGATCTGCTGGGAAAAAATGCCACAAATCTTAAAAAATCTGGGAGATGCACCTTGGACCTCACAGCATTGTATCACCCACAATTAAGAAAAATGTGAAATTGTCTTTTTTTCTTTTTTTTTATCTAATGGCCTTAAATTAATGTCAAAACTTCTTCATTTGTACTTTTCCTGTTTATCAGGACACTCAGAGCTGTCCCATAGCTGGACAATTCCAAATATTTAACCACGTTCCCAACCAGAAAATCAAATCCTATTTCAATGTTGATTTTCCACTTCCAGCAACGGAGCCTCTTTAATTATCCAGCAGCAAAGCTCTGCTTTTCTGATTTTCCCGTGCTCCTCAAAGGCTTCCTGGCTGCTCCCTCCAAAGCCTATCCCAAAATGCAAGCATCCCTGGGATGCAGGTGTGCCTGGAAACTCACCGAGGAGTCGGTGGGAAGGTCCGTGTCCCATTTCCGGCCCTTGAAGTCCCCTCCTCCGTTCCACCGGAAGGAGCTCATGCATCCTCCCTGGGAGAGCTCTGCAATTACAACAGTTACCACTTCACTGGAGGAACTGCAGCTGGGCACTCCGCGGGGCTGCAAGTGCCTCTAGACAAAGGGGATTTCTGGTGTAGAAAATGGGAAAAATTCAAACTGGTAGGGAAGATATTGGTCCAAGGGGTGAAGCTACAGGATGATTTTTGTTTGTGGATAATGAAGTGATTCAATCCCTTTGCACCCTGAGCAGGCAGGAGGAAATCGTGGAATGGTTTGGATTGGAGGGAAACTGAAGGGTCATGCAGTGCCACCCCCTGCCCCGGGCAGGGACACCTCCCACTGTCCCAGGCTGCTCCAGCCCCAGTGTCCAGCCTGGCCTTGGGCATTCCAGGGATGCAGGGGCAGCCCCAGCTGCTCTGGGATCCAGAGCCAGTAAGTTCACTGCAGTATGGAAATGTTTGCAAACACCACGAACCTCTGATCCTTTCCACCAAATACTCCTGGTTTGGGGTGAGATCCAAGTACTGCACCAGAGCGTTGAGGGTGGGGATGAGCGGAGCTTTCACCAGGGCTGCCTGCTTGAGGCTGCTGATGCTGGCTTCTGCAACACAGACACAGCCTGAGCAGGGCTGCATGCCTGAGCCTGCTGATGCTGCCTTCTCAACAGACACAGCCTGAGCGGGCACTGCCAGCTCCCCTGCCGGGCTGACACCCCAAACACCAGCCAGGTACTACACAGTAGCACAAATCTCCTGCAATCAGCTACAAGGAAGCAACAGGAACTTAAAGAGCAGCGGGAGAGAAACAAAGTGAAAATAAAAGCAGCATCTACCGGGTTTTTAAGCACTTTGCAACAGTAGCTTTAGAGGAAACACTCTAAGAACAACCAAAAAAAGGCATTTAATTAAAGCCAGCACAGCAAATCCAGTTCTCTGTTAACTTGAAACAACAGGAGAAGCAGCTGCTACAGAATCCTAACCTGTCATGAAAAACAGAACCCCAGTTCATCAGAATTAAAAAAAAAATATAGAATTTAAAAAACCCTGTTCCTTCAGGAGGTGGGTGAATTGAAGAACTTGGAAAAGCACATAGCAGTGGAGACAGTGAGACTTCTGGGAGACACTGAGAATTTACAGCACATCTGTCTTTGGAATGCTTTCTGCCTGATTAATAATCAATTTTTATTGATAATTTGAGCTACAAAATTAAATTTATGGGAGGAAAAAAGAGGCATTTAAGAATTGTACCCAAGTGTCCAAGCATGGATATTTATAGAAGTATTACAGAAAACCTTCCCAGCTTAAAGAAATGCAGGAGGTGGAACAAAGACAACGTCAAGAGAGAGCAGAAATGGAACAAAAATATTCCCCAGACCTCACCTATGTAACACCCATCCCAAGGGAATTCCCAGGCTGCTGATCCTACCTCCAATCTGCAGCTCTGGACAGCCCATCCTCCTCAGCTGAGTGCTCACAGACTCCATCTCTTCCACCAGTGGCACCAGAATGGTGTCATTGATCCACTGGGAGGGGAAAAGGGGAAAATTCAAGCTCAGAAGCAACAGGAATGTTTAATAAACCCCTCAGCTTACACCTTACAATCTTCCCCACCACAGCCACAAAGCAGTTCAACAGAAACACTGAAGCCAATCAAGGAGGGAAATAATTTAATTATCAAGCCAGGGAGAATATAAGTGACCCTTTAACAGCTTCTGAAAAGGCAGAAAATTCAATGTGTAGGAGTTGGGAAAACCCATCTGTATCAGGCTAAAGCTTTTCTGGACAATGAGGAAAGGGGATTATGAACCACAGCCCTCCAAGCATAAAGTGATGGATCCAGTCCCTCTCCTGCCTGGTTCAGGGTAGCAGGGAGATGATCAACTTGTGGGATTTGTGTGTGACAGACCACCCAACCCTCAGACAGGCACTGCAACCCTTCCCATCTCAGGCACAGAGGACATGGAGGAATTTTCCCACTTGGAACTCCTCAGAGAGGGACTCACATTCCTGAATTTTGCTGTCCAGGAATCCATGTGATCCAGGAGCTGCCGGTTCATTGTCACCCGTGCCCAAACCTATGGAAAGGTTTATTAAATCCACACGAGAACCTCACAGAACCCAGAGTTTTCAGGGTCTGTGACAATTCCTGCTGCTTGCAAAAGAAAGGAGTTGGCTGAATGCTGGAGGACTTTTTTCCCCAACATTCCTGACCGAGCTCAAATCCAAACCTTTGCAGAAAGGTACATTTTAAAATCCCATCTCTCCCTCTTTACCTTTTTTTTTTTTTTTGTGGAATTTACCTCTTCTGCAGCCTGTTTGGAGGTCAGATCAGCTTCATCCTTGTGTGCAGAAGGAGCCTGGGACCTGCAGGCCAGCTGATACTGGAACTTCCTCAGGATCTGTGCATGGTCTGCCATGGAGCGGCTGTAGTTCCAAAACGTTGGGCTGCTGGAGGGAGAGCTGGAATCTGAGCTGCCTGGAAAGATTCATCCATTAAGAAGTTAAGTTCAATTACTGCCAAGTGATTCTGGAGAAACAGCACGGGGACAACAGGTCAGTGTGAGTGAATACCCTGAAGTCACTCTGCAGAAACACTGCATTTACCCTTATCTTGATTGTCCCACCCCGGGAGAAAAACTTACTGGGTGTAGTTCATCCCCCTTATCCTTATCTTGATTGTCCCAATCAAGAAAAATGTACTGGATTCAGCCTCTTATCTGAAACCACTTGGACCAAATCCCCCTCTTATCAAGGTGATCTTATCTCAGTCCATTACAGCCACCAACTGCTACAGAGACAATCCATCAGCATTCCCATGCTTAGATCCTGCTCCAAGGAATAACTGGAGGAAAACTGCCTGAAGGGGAGACAATGGGGTTCTACCTCACATCCCAATTCCTCACCGGGAGCAGGTCCTTTGCCAAGCTCACAGGTGATCCACAAATGAACGGTGCCTTTTTACTGGGACTTCTCCCATCACAAAAGCCAGCAGTGGATAAAACCAACACCTCTTCCCTGCCAAGCTTTCCCTGCAAACCCCCCAACTTACCCAGTTGAACTCGGTGCTGTTTCTCCTCCTCGTTCCTCAGGAAGGTGTCCAGGGATTTGACATCTGTGATAAAGTCATCTTTGTAGGTGGAATTATTGTACAGAATGGGGGAGAATCGGTAGTGAGACCTGATCCCACCGCTGTCCACAGGCCCCACACTCATGGAATAGGGAGATCCGTTGGGAGAGTGGCTGAAGCCGGAAACCTTGGCAGAAAACAAAAAAACAAATTAATTTTTTTATTTACAAGGTTCAAGCTACGCCATTGGGAGCGGCCTGGCCATTACCTTGGTGTAGCTGCTGCTGGGTGAGTAGGTGACAGAGGTGCTGTGAGAGGGGCTGGTCCCTGCCAGAGCCTGGAGCTGGGGGCTGTAGCCGCTCAGGCAGCTGCCAGAGAACTTGGGGCTGGCGCTGGGCGAGCGCGAGGGGCTGTAGCTCAGCACACACTGGCCCTGGATCGGGGGGGACGGCGGCAGGGACAGCACTCGCTTGGCCGCCGGCTCCCGTGGAGGGGTGACTTGTACAGCTGCAAGGGAAGCACCAGCAGGGTCACCAAACTGCCCTTTTTTATTCCAAAAAATATCGAAGGCAATTTTGGAGATGTGAAAAGGGACGCTGAAAAGCTGGTCCCTACAGAACTCAGATAAAACTGAGAGTGTGAGCCCAGCTCGGAATAAATCCTGCTGGGGGCTTCTCTGATATCCCACCAGCTCCCCCACCTGCCCACTGCTCTCATCTGTACCACGCTAATCGACGTCTCAATTATCTAAAACACAATTAGTTCCACCTCAAACGGCCCAAATTAAACCACAGCACGAGGAACAACACCGAGCCCAACTCCTGACCCTGCACAGGACAACCCCAAACACCCAGATCAGCTTACAGCTCTTGTCAGGAGATAATTCAGAATAAAGAACCCAGAACTGCAGAAACAACAAAAAAACCATGGAAAAGAATAACAAGAGGCTTTATTCCCCACCTGCCTTGCGCAGCCAGCCCATGACCTGCTGGCTGGGACTCGTCACCAAGCTGGTTGGTGCTGCTGTGTAGGTGAAGTACCTCCAGAAGTCAAACAGGGCATTGAGGCTGAACAGGGCTGCCAGGGCAAATTCTGCAAGAAACACACGAGCTTCTGTCATGGTTTGAGCAAAATTTACATTATTTGCAAAACCAGGCTATGTCTATTTAAGAAAGGTCATTATTAGTGCAGCCAGTTTGGGGAAGTATCCAAGATTTTTTCACTTTCTTAGGCAAGAAGCATTGGAGATGTTAAAATTAATTTATACATTTTAGAATTTAATTTTTCAAATGGGATTGTTATTTTCCAAAAGAGGAAATCTCGTGATTCTTGCTTCCTTCCATCCTGTTTGACAGAGCTTAGAGTGTCCTCCTCTGAAACCAACTTGAGTTGTTGTAAAATAACACCCACACCCAGAGCACAACACAGCAGGGAAATAAATGGAAGGCTCTCTAAAGCCTTAATCCACACATTAAGAAAGATTTCACACATTAAAGAAGTCCTTCCCGCCCATTTACCACAGAGAAGAAGCTGTTAACACTCCTCATCTGCCCCTAAAAAGGATGGAACTCCAGCAGTTTCAAGGGAGATCACAGAAAGGAAAACAAAATTTTGGTTTAAAACTCAAACAGAAAAAAAACCCCTGCCTTGAAAACAACCTCCCAGCAACAAAAATGAGTAAAGAACATTCCTGAAATTTGATTTAAATGCTGTAACTACTCACCAATGTACCAGAGTGGAAAGCAGGTGATGTTGTAATACGTGCTTAGGAGCTTCCCAGTCCTGAAAAGCAAAACAAGGGAGAATTTAGCAGAAATTCCATCCTGGGGGATATTTAGGGCTCCACACGGTGGGATCTTTGCTGGTTTGAATCAGATGGAACAATTAACTTACATCTCAGTGTAGATCATGCCTGCTACAGATATATTGAGGAGCCCCCAGGCCAGCACCACCTTCCTGGTCTCAGCCTGCTTCCTCATCTTCACAGCCAGGTCGATGAGGGAAGTGTCTGGACTCTTATTCGGTGTCATTGTCTGTGAGAACACAGGGAAAAGGCAAAATCTGTGAATCCCAACTCAGCAGGAAGATTCTCAGCCAGCTTACTGAGGAACAGTGTCCATCTTCTGCCTCATTTTTGAGTAATAATATCCTTCAAAAGGAGAAGGGAAAGCTCCTGCCTCCTCCAGGCAAGACCAGTGTTTTTACCAAAAATTCTCATTTTTTTCAATAGGTAACAGAGTATTTTCTGTCATATGAAACCCACAGATTTTATTTCCTCCTTTATGCCCAGTAACACCTTACATGAAGGAAAAAACTGCCCCAGGCAGGGAGCCCTCACATCTGCCCCCAGACCTCAACCCCTTCCCCAAACTTCTCCTCTCCCCCGCTCAAACTTCACCTTTCCCCCACCCCAAAGCTCTTCACTCCCCAGCACAAACCTCTTCGATGATCCTCCTGCTCAAACATCTCCGATCCCCTCTCCAAATTTAAACTCTCTGGCTTCTCAAACTTCCCTCCTTTCCCCGCCCCAAACCTCTGCTCCTCCCACTGTCCAAACTCCTCTGATCCCCCTCCTCACATTTCATCTCTGCAGACCTCACTGTCCTCCTCCTCAAACCTCTGATCCCCCTCCTCACATTTCATCTCTGCAGATCTCACTGTCCCCTTCTCCAAACCTCCCTTCTCCTCCTCCTCACACCTTCTCCGATCCGCCTCCCCAAACCACCCCTCTCCCCCTATCCAAACATCACTGAT
>VYZP01077237.1:26694-49860 GCA_013400635.1 Hypocryptadius cinnamomeus
CGCCGGGGTTTGGGCGGGAAGGGCGTGAGGGGGCCGCCATGTTGGGGGGGGCGAGGGAGCCCTCACGGGGGCAGTTTTGCTCTGGTTTTTTGCTTGTGTGTATAGGCAAATTGTTTAATTACACATTACCATGCCTGTCAGACCAATGCGTTGCCACAGCAGGTAAAATTTTAAGGGGTTTTAGGTCTATTTGCGTGCTGTGCAAGTGTAGTTTCATGTTTCTGCGTAGGTGTAACTTCGTATTCCTATGCAAGCCCAACCTCATATTTCTGTACAAGTGTCACCGAAACTGTGGGGATAAATAAGACTCCTAACACTCTTTTTTAGAAATGTCACAGTATTTATTCTTGGCCAAGGTTTGTGTGTGTGGCTGACAAAGTTCAGGCCTCCACGTGAGCCCCAATACAAAACTTTTTCCCTTGTTTATGTGTTTTAACAAACAAATTAATGTTCATTGCTTCTAAATTGCATAATCTTCTTCATTAATTATTATTGTGATAAATATTCCCAATTAATTTCCTCACTTTTATACTGATCTTGTCCAAATTATTCAATAATTTTGTTATCTTTTTCTCAGACAGTCTCCAACCGTTCAGGCCTTAATTTCCTCTCATTTTCTGGTTACTCCAATATCCTTGAACTGCTGTAAATTTAAGATCCCACATGCCCAGCCTTCAAATTCTTTGGGTCTGTTCATTGAAGTTTCTCAGGGTTTGTTTTAACAAACTTAATTGATGATTTAATGATCGAAGTAATAATAAAGGTCTGTGGAGAAGCTTTAGTAGTGCTTTAAAAGTGGGCACTGCTCATAAATCATTAAAATTAGCAATTAAATATTACTTAGGAAAATTATATAATTTCCAACACATGCATGACTTCAAATTTTTGTCCAGGTGTAACTCCATATTTCTGCTCTGAGATGCTGTAAATGGAAAGGGCTGTGTGTCTGAGGATAACCCTCCAAATTTGAAGGTCTTGATTTCCTAATTTAAGGAAAACTGAGTTGGAAATACATGGCTCCATTGCAGCCAGGGTTATTACACTGACATAAAGCCTGAAGATTTTCCAGAAACATCAAAAATATGAGTTCTGCTTCTAAAATGAATTCCAAATGTACAAGTGGTGAACCACATACTGAAATCCCTACTCATTCCTTATCCAGGGCATTTCCAAGGGGGATTAGGGGCATGGAGGCAATCCATCATTTACAGGAATAATAATTCCCCCATCAGTAATCCAAAATAAATTGGCGTTGTAGCAAATTAGCTCTGATTATCCAGGAGATGAGCTGCCAGTGGAGCCCTTTGCCATGCCAGTGAAATATTTCTATCCAAAGCTGAAAAGTTTCTGGGATATTTTTTCATAAAAATCACAGGAGAGGCTACAACACTGGATCTTGCTTTGCATCATTGGAGGCAGCAGCAACAAAGGGTCTGGATTTTACAAAAATGGGCCGACCCCACTGAAATTTAATGGTTTTTGAGGCTTTTCTAGTTGTTGTTGTTGGGTGCTTGTATGCATTCTGGCCTCTCTCAGGGAAAATTTGTACCAATGCAGGGATTTGAGGCGAGGAGAGGGTTTGGCTGGCAGAGATTGATTTAACCCTTGGCTCGCCCAGGTGTCACCAGGGTGCTCCTGAGTCACTGGGTGACTCCACAGCCTCTGCAGGGCAGCGTGGAGAGAGAGCCCTGCCTGCCCCCACCCACACACCCTCCACCCACCCCACCTGTGGAGCTGCACTGGGGCTCAGCCCCATTGTCCTGGGGTTTGTTTGAGCTGCACTGGGCTCAGGGGGGACTTGGGCCTGTTCTTGGTGACATCCTGGCTGTGGAGCTGCCCTGGGAGCTGTCTGAGGACCTGGCCAGTGCCACCAGACCTGCCCTGCTCCTGCTGGCTGGATCCCGTGGGGCTCTGCTGCTTGTGGTGAGCTCCCTTCTCCACCTGCCTTGCTGTGTCACCTGTGCCTTGCTGTGTCACCTGTGCCTTGCTGTGTCACCTGTGCCTCCCTGCTGCTCCCCTCCTGGGCCCTGGGGTCAGCACTGTGGATGTTTTCAGCCTCTTAAAACCCCAGAATGGTTTGGGTGGGAAGGGACCTTAAAACCCACCCGGTTCCAACCCTTCCACTGTCCCAGGGATGCAGGGGCAGCCCCAGCTGCTCTGGCAATTCCAGCCCAGCCAGGAATTCCTCATTGCCAACATCCCATCCATGGCTGCCCTCTGGCAGTGGGAGCCATTCCCTGTGTGCTGTCCCTCCAGGCCTTGTCCCCAGTCCCTCTGCAGCTCTCCTGGAGCCCTTCAGGCCCTGGAATGTGCTGGAAGCTCTCCCTGGATCCTTCTCTTCTCCAGGTGAACATTCCCAGCTCTCCCAGCCTGGCTCCAGCCCTGGAGCAGCTCCAGGGTCTCCTCTGGATTCACTCCCATTTCATGCCCATGGCTCAGGGCTGATCTCCAGACCTCAGTCATTGCTGGGGGCCCTGCAGCCCCCCCAGGGGATGAGGGGTGAGTCCAAGGTTTGGATTTAGATGCAGCTTCTGAAATGCAGTGGGTGGAGGCCCCAGAGGATGCTGATCAGGGCACTCACAGCTTGTTGGGATACTTTGGATCCTGACATCAGGTTTGGCAGGGTTTCTTGGCAGCCCTTAAATCCACGTGGGATGTAGCATGAGTAATAAAACAAGCTCTAATTTTGCCCTAGATTAAATCCCTTCTTCCTGTTTTCAAAGAGTGAGCTGTGGCAGGTCGTGTGGACAGTCAGCTGATTCCTTATGAAATATTGGAGTCTGGAAGCTGCAGGTGGGGTTTGACTCCCCCAGAGTTCCTGCTGTAGTTCCAGAAGGGGGAAATTCCTGTGCTCATTCCTGTCTTTGGGATACATTTTTATTATTTGGTCTAAGTTGAGGCAGTGGAGCTCTTTTTCCCCAGGGACTGGGTTTGGTTAAACCTTAGAGACCAGAGCAGTTCTCCTGTGCCCCCAAGACACAGCAGTTATAAGATGACTCAATCCTGCAGGCCAAAACAGGACTGATCCCTGCCCGGGGCTCCCTTTGTTCCCAAAAACACGAGACAAAGGACTTGCTTGGAACTGTGAACACAACAGGACACCTGTGGAGGTGAGAGGAGACTCCTCAGGGAGGTGCTGACAAATGCTGAGTGATAATTGAGATCTTTATTCAAAGCTTCCTCTGGGACTTCCTTTCCTCCTTCTCTTGAGGTGGATTGAGCAGCTGAACATCTCCTGTGTCTGCTCCCCAGGAACTCCAGGTGTGACAGCAGGGGCAGCTCCTGGCTGTTCTCAGAAACCTTTTGATTTGGATAAACAGAAAGTTTATCCAGCAGCCCTGTGGCCCTACCTGCAGCTGTGGGACAGCCACAGCTGGGTGTTCCCACGGGAGATTATTCCCAAAGCTCAGGCAGGAGGCTGCCTCCCACGTGGATAACAACTCCTCAAATATCCTTTGGAACCAGGAATGGACAACTCAAAATCCCAACCAAGAGTGGGCTGGCAGAGCTCCTGGCCCCCAGTGAGAGCTGGGATGAGTTCAGTTTGTCCCTGTTTTCCTCTGCCCTGAAGAACATGAAAGAACACACACATTTTTGTGGTCAGAGCTTTGGGACCGACTTCTCCCTCCCTGGTCTGGATGTGTCAGTGGAAAATATTTTTTTGGAGGTGAAATCAGCTTGCTGGTTGCCTTGAAGGCTCTGATAAATGTGAGAACTTGATCACATGGAGTGATAGGTTCTATCAGATGTGTTTGATCAGAAAAATAAAGCTCTGTATAAATTCCCCTTTGCCAGCCCAGCTGAACTTGCAGCAAACATGAAGCTGATTTTGATCTTCAGTGCCCTCATCGGGGCTTCCCTGTGCCTGGAAACCTTCGTTGGGTGAGTTACACTTGTGCAAAACCTTTCGTTTAGGGCTGGTATCCTCTTGTTGTTTTTCGTGGTCTCAACCTCACAAAATCTGCTCGGGGCACATTTTTTTGGGTTTTGTGGCTGATTGTTCTTGTTGCTTTGCTGTTGTGGTGTTTGAGGGAACGTCTCTTTACTTTTGTTTGGGTTTTCTAAGGAGAAGGGTCCGGCTGTGGGGATGAGATCCTCAATTCCCGTTCATCCAAGGCTTGATTTTGGCTTGAGTCGAGCCTCACTGCAAAAGCAGAGCTGAAAGACCAGAACCTGTCCTCAGATCAGAAAGTTCACCACTTTCCCTTTTTTTCCCCTAAGTTTCTTATTTCTCTTTCTCCCTCTTCTTTCCTCCTTTCTAAGCATTTAAAATCCTGGTTTCCAACCATTAAATTCTAAAGGTTTGTCTTTATGTTGCATTGCAAAAATTATCCCACAAGGTATTTCCTCACAGCCTCACTGACCATGGAAGGGCCTTAATAATTAAAGATTATGAAATCCTACTGGATAAATCCTGAGGTGCAGGAAGTGAGTACTAGATTCCAGTAAGTAAATCTGTGCGTGAAGGTTTAAGGATTAATAATATAAAATAATGTAAATAATGTCCCAAAACTAGGGGATTTGTAAAGCCAGGAAGGGCTATCATTTTGATCATTTAATCCTGAACTGAGTTCTGGTGACTCCATTCCTCAGCAGCTGTGGTTAATTCACAGCAGAATCCAATCCTGAGATAAAGCTTATGGACAATCCAGTAATAAGTTATTAATGTGGAAAAGTGCCTTCAGAGCTGGTTTAACTCGGTTCAACAAAGAGGTCTTATCCCTCTGCTGGCCAGGGAGAGAGAGGATCCTGGTGTAAACGAGGTGTAAAGGAGGTGTAAGCGAGTGCCGCTGTAGATATAACACCCACATAACTGCGCTCGTGTGCCGGGACCCTTTTTACCTCATTTCCATCTCAAAGGTTTCCAGCTGTGCAGTTACCGCGCTGTGCTCCCCGCTGTTGGGTTTATGAGTGAGGCACTTCCAGAGGGTGATTCATCCCACCTGGAGCCGTGCGAGCCGGTGCCAGCCTCTGGGGACACCGGCAGGGTGTCAGCAGTCTGACCGAACCGAGGAAGGAGAAGCAAACGCCACGTTTAGTGTTTGCTCTGCTCCCCAAGCATTGCGTCCATCCCAGCTCAGCTGGAATTATTGTCCTACAAGCTGCTGCCAAAAAGCGCCCGATGGATGCAGGATTGATCCTTGTGATTTAAAACTCATCCACGTTGTCTGGTTTTATGAGGAAGGTGCGGGTGGTTGGTTGAACTCTTGGGTGACACCATATCAACTCATTAAAGGAGCCATTAACACACAATTAACACTGAATTAACCATCCCAGGAACAAACGGGTTCAGCCAGCCCCTTCTGAGACTGCTTCTGAAAACACTGATTTATTACAGGCACCAGGTTCTCCGGATCAAGACCAAAAATGAGGAGGAGGTGAAGCAGCTGCAGCTTTTGGAATCGCTGGAACACCTGGAGGTGGGTCAAGGCCACAGAGATATTTTGGATTTGCATCTCATTCACGACAGGTCAGGGTGTGAATCTGCATCTCATTTGGAAGGTTCCCATCACCCTGGGGCAGCTGCCATAAATAATTTTATTCTCTAAACGGTTTAAATTTGACCTGCAAGTTCGAGTACCAGCTCAGTGTTCAGGAGGACCAGAATTGATTTTTTTTTTTTTTTCCTACTGGGTTTGCATCATATTTGAATTGTTAGATCTTAATCTCAGTGTTGAAAAACTTGTTTTTCCAGTGGGAATGGCAATGTTTTGTCTCCCAGAGTTATGGAAGGAATTTATTAGTTGCTCTACACTGTATTGAAACAGGAAAACACAATGTAAAATTCCAGGTTATTCTTGAATATATATAAATATATCTGGAATAAATATAAATATATATAAAATTCCACTGTTATTATTACCATTGGTGAGAATTTTTAACATAACTTTTAAAAATCCCTGGCTTAAAAAATATTATATGAATAATTTAGAAATTAAAATTTAGAAAAGTTCTACCAAAGGAGAGATAAAAGGAGAAATGAAAACAGTGGGTTTCATATTACCTAAGGCTGGAATATGGAGTTTTTCTTGAAATTACTTCTGCTAAAAGAGAGAATAATAAAATAGTCATCGGAGACAATTAAAATTTCCTCTTGTTTGTGTGACCAAAGCCTAGAAGTCAGTGAAAAAACTGACTGAAGACCTTGGTATTTGTTATTTAATTGAGTTTATCAGAAGAACTGATACTGAAGATTGTGGTGAGGCCACAGAGAACAGAGCATTCCAGGGCTCCTCTCTGCAGGGGCCGTTGGACTGGGGAGAAATCAGCATTTCTAAAACTCTGCTGTTTGCAGGATGCCTTCCCCAAACCAAATCCACTTTCCTTTCTCTCTCCAGCTGGATTTCTGGATCAACCCCTCTGCCCCTGCCCTCCCTGTGGATGTGAGAATTCCTGCTGTCAGTGTCCAGTCAGTGAAAGCCTTCCTGGAATCCCAGGGGATTGAATATTCCATCCTGATTGAAGACCTGCAGGTGGGCAGTGCCACTGGCACCTATTTCTTGCATCTTTTGGAAACACTGCTTCACAATTTGGCCTCGCTCCCACTTTCCCATACTCTGTTTTCTGTGGGATCCTCTCCTTATTTTTGTAGGTTGTGGATCATTCCTCAAAGACAATCCATGCATTGCTGTAGGCTTTCTCTGAGTAGTGACATCAATAAACACAGGGCTCTTCTGACAGCCCCTGAGGAATTACACGTGGGCTTTTGATCCCAGACATTTGGGAATCCCGACACTGAAGTTACTGATCAGTCAGTAAACTGCTGAGAGTAGTTATGGATAAAAATCACCCACTTGGGCACTAATCTGACATTTCCTCATGAGCAGTAACCCCCAAAGGGCACCTACACCAGCATTAGCTCACTGCCTTTTCATTTATTTATCTTTTAACAAGTGAAGCAGACTCTTCTCACCATTTGAATGTTATTTCAGGATGTTCTGGATAAAGAAAAGCAAGACATGGCCGAGAGTGCCCAAAGGCAGCGCAGCAGCAACACCTTTGACTTTGGTGCTTACCACAATCTGGATGATGTGAGTACCTCAGGGGAAGAGTATTCTGGTTTTTCCTGGTCTTTTTGCATGCTGTCTTCAATTCAACATCCTGTATTAGCATATGAAATGTCCTTGCAGCTTTTTTTGGCACGTGGGTTTGTTTTCTGCAGAATTAATTTTGTGCTCAGGACAATCAGCCAGTGCTGTCCCTGACAGTATTGATCAAAATTCCATAAACTCTCCTTCAGATCCTGTCAAAACCCATCTTTCAAAAGAAAGAGAAATAAAGGGATCTTGAAATTGGGAAATAAAGAACTAAAAATAAATAAAGCTGTAGCTTACCTGTCCTTGGGAGTGTCCAAGGCCAGGTTGGAGCAACCTGGGAAAGTGGAATGTGTCCCTGTGGCAGGGGGCTGGAATGGGATGGGCTTTCCAACCTGACTCAGACCACGATTCCCTGGAAGGAATGGTAGAGCACATAAATATGATATTAATGTCCTCAAGTATGATGTTGATGTCCTCATGACCTTGCATTTCAGATTAATGCAGAACTGGACCACCTTGCATCTGAGTACAGCTTTGTGGAAAAGATCCAGATCGGGGAATCCTACGAAAAGCGGCCTCTGTACGTCCTGAAGGTACGACAAATATCATGGAATGCATCCACAGGGATGAATGACAGACAGCACGGCCCAGAGCACCCCAATCTATTATGGGATGTCCTGACTGAGAGGTGTCAGAGTGTGAAATGCTCTGTTTGATTTCCCAGTTCAGCACCGGAGGCTCCAACCGCCCGGCCATCTGGCTCGATGCCGGCATCCATTCCCGCGAGTGGGTCACCCAGGCCAGCGCCCTGTGGATCGCCAACAAGGTTCCTGCAGCAGGGATTCAGCTTTGGCCTCTCTTGGCAATGCTTCCTGCTGTTTCAGAGGACATCACCCCTCTGTGTGTTTAGTTAATTCACCTCCCAAAAGCAGCTGACTCCCTGAGGATGTGGTGGCTGCCTCAACCTGGAATTGGGAACCTCTGTCCTGTTAGAACAGCTGAGTTTAGGCAGACAGAATGCAGTGGTTCAGGTGAAATTGTTACACAAATAACCAAAGACTTTGAGATTGTATTGCTGCTTTGCTCTGCTCACCCAGAAAAATGCAGTGGGGTTGGTTTCCTCCCACAAAATGCTCAGACCTCCAGCTCTCTATAAATGAGGATTTAAACCCTGCTGGAAATGGCTGAGCCACCAGAGAAGTCACAGGATCACAGAATAAGCTGAGCTGGAAGGGACCCACCAGGATCATGGAGTCCAGCTCCTGGCCCTGCACAGAACAATCCCCAAGAGCCACCCTGTGCCCAAGAGTCTTGTCCAAAAGCTCTTTGGGCTCTGTCAGTGAAGCACAGTTGAGAATTCCCAACCTGGCTCTTCCATCTGTCTTAGGGCCAGCCTTGGCCTGCCCTCTGGGATAGGGAGGAGAAAATTTTGTTATCCTCTTCCATTTTATTCTAAAGACCTCCTGTCTTCAGAATAAAATAATAAAACAGATTCACTGCTCACTCCACATGTATAACAAGGAACAGTTATGGCCCACGGATAATGGATGTTCCTTGTTTCCCTGCCCAAAAGTCCAGCCTTTCCCGTGTCCCAAACAAGGAGGGAATGAACATTTGGGAAGGAATTACTCTGCTAAGCAGGCTGTGCTCTGTCTCTGCCTAGATTGCCTCTGACTATGGAACAGATGAGTCCATCACCTCCCTGCTGGACAAGATGGATCTTTTCCTGCTGCCAGTCGCCAACCCCGATGGATTTGTGTACACTCACACCTCGGTGGGTCAGCTCTCTGAGCTCAGTGAGATTCCTGGCTCTTCCAAGGAAATAATAAACATGAGGGAAGTGGGCTCTGAAAGTCTTAATGCTGTGAGAGGAGTTACCAAAGAGTTGGGCAGACAAAGATCCTTATCATTTGTCTAACCCATCCTAACCCCCTGTAAATACCCAGTTTTAGTAAATACATTTGATTTTTGACCATTGGCCCATCTTGGCAGTCAGAAATACTCTTGGGATCATGCCTAGGATTAATCCTCCATGGATGGCAGCTCTTCCTGGGGAGCACTTTTGGTGCCAGCACCCAGATTTGCTCCCTTTTGAGCATTTCTCTGTTGTAGAATCGCATGTGGAGGAAAACCCGCTCCAAGATCCCCGGCAGCATCTGCGTTGGAGTTGATCCCAACAGGAACTGGGATGCAGGTTTTGGAGGTAGGGATGAAGCTTCTGGATTCTGGATCCTGTTACACACAACCAGCAGCTGCCTTTATAAAGGGGATTCATCACCCTGAAGCAGCATCATGGAATGAGGCAGCATCATGGAATTATGGAATCATGGAATCACAGAATGGTTTGCGTTGGAAGGACCCAAAATATTATTTAGTCCCACTCCCTGCCATGGGCAAAGCCACCTTCCATTATCCCAGGTTGTTCCCAGCCCCATCCAACCACAGAATACCCCAGGAATGTGGATTCCAGGGTTTCTGGGCAGCCTGTTCCAGGTTGCATCATCCCAAAGTACATTCCTTGAACATTCACACTCTGTCGCTGCTGTTTGAGCATTTATCAGCATTTAAGGCCTTGCTTTGGCTGCAGCCCTGTCCTCAGGAGAGCCCAGCTTTGTGTGGGTCTGCCCTGCCCTCCCAGGAATTCCACTGCTCATGGGTCTGTTCCCTCCTTGCACCACCAGGTCCTGGAGCCAGTAGCAGACCCTGCTCCGACTCCTACCACGGGCCCAGTGCCAACTCTGAGGTGGAGGTGAAATCTGTTGTCGACTTCATCAAGAATCATGGAAACTTCAAGGCCTTCCTGACCCTCCACAGTTATTCCCAGCTCCTGATGTATCCCTATGGATACAAATGCACCAGGCCAGACGATTATGCCGAGCTGGTGAGACAGCAGGACTTGGTTTTACCTTCCTCTCTTCTGTCCAGCTGCCTTTCTGTGCTTTCCATACTCTTCCCTCATGACAGCACCACAGCTGGAATAATATCTCTGAGGCAATGTGGATCTCACAACCACAATTCCAATGGGAGAGACCTCTGGAGGTCTCTGTTCTAACCCTGTTCTAGAAGGGCTTTGGAGTCAGAGCCAATTTCAGTCTGAATTTGGATTGATTTGTTTTGATATTTCTAAAGAAGAATTCCACAGCTTTTTCAAGATCATCCCAAAATTTCCTTAATCTCATGGGGATTTTTTTTTTTGTCCTAATACCTAAATGCAGTTCCTCTGTGGCAATTTGTTGCCCTTTTCCCCCCTTCACAAAGAACCCAGCTCTGTTTTCCATCCAACCCCCATTACGTAGTTGAAGTGAGCACAAAGTTGACCATGGAGTATTGGAAGATCCCAACTGCCTTGGGAATTTCTGGTATCTCTTGAGCCTTCCCTTGACAAGCCAGTGAGATAAACACTGGATGAACACTTACAGAACCTGCTGGAAGTTCACTCACCTGCAGTGGCACCTCCCAGAAATGCTGTGGAAGCTGTGGCTGCTGTTGGTGTGAATCATCTCCAAAGCAGTTTGGAGATTTCCGGTGAAATCCCAATGTTTAACCTCAGGAAGTGTGGCTGCTTCCTGACTTTCCCTCCATCTTCTCTCCTCCAGGAATCTCTGGGAAGAGCTGCTGCCAATTCCATCCGCTCCCTCTATGGCACCACCTTTCAAGTGGGCACCATTTGCAAAACCATCTGTGAGTATTTGGCCACTGAGCTTTTAGGGGCTGTCCCAGGACACCAATCCCTGTCCTCCCCACAGGGTCTGTCCCTTGTGGAAGCCACAGTGCTCCTGTGCAGTGACACCACTGGTCACACACCGGACCCGAGCATTCCCATCCAAACCTTATCCTTGTCCCCCAAAATACCAACAGCAGAACAACAGAACTCCACCATTCCTCTGCTCCCCCCTCTGGACCATCTCCCTTTCCCTTCCAGACCAAGCCAGTGGAGGCAGCATTGACTGGAGCTACGACAACGGGATCAAATATTCCTTTGCCTTCGAGCTGCGGGACACGGGCCGCTACGGCTTCCTGCTGCCCGCCAACCAGATCCTCCCTGCTGCCAAGGAGACCTGGCTGGGCCTGAAGAAAATCATGGAGCACGTGCGGGACAAGTCCTCCTGAGAGCTGGGCTGGGAGCCAGCTCTGTGCAGCCCAGCTCATAAATCCTCTGTGGGCTGTGATGGCTGTCGTGATAGAAAGGGCTGAATAAACCCCTGTGCATTCCCCACATGGTGTTTGCCACGTGTTCCTTGTGTGTGACACATCCCTGAGGAGATTTTGGGACACAATCCTCCCTGCCCACACATTCACTGCCACCCCTGCCATGGCAGGGACACCTCCCACTGTCCCAGGCTGCTCCAGCCCCAGTGTCCAGCCTGGCCTTGGACATTCCAGGGATGCAGGGGCAGCCCCAGCTGCTCTGGCAATTCCAGCCCAGCCAGGAATTCCTCATTGCCAAGATCCCATCCATGGCTGCCCTCTGGCAGTGGGAGCCATTCCCTGTGTCCTGTCCCTGCAGGCCTTGTCCCCAGTCCCTCTGCAGCTCTCCTGGAGCCCCTTCAGGCCCTGGCAGGGGCTCTGAGCTCTCCCTGGATTCTTCTCCAGGGTGAAGGGGCTGGTGCAGAGGGCCTGGTGTTAACCAGCATAATCCAGCTATGGAGCTAATTAAAGGAATTTAATTTCCTTTAACGAGCCTCAGGACCCTGCCAGGCCCCTGACCACTGTCCTCAAGTGTACACCCCCATATATTTGGCTGCCCCTTTTCTCCCTCCCACATGTTCCCAGTGGACATGGCTGGAGGGAAGACGGAGATGGGAGGACACCTCCCCTGATCCAGCACCCAGTCCCTCGGGAGCCCCTCGTTCCATTTTCATCCTGCACATTTCTTGGGGATTAAGAGCAAAGAGCTCAGGAGGCCCTGAAGGATCAGAGATTAGCTCTGGCTGCTGCTGCTGTGGTGATTATCGAGTCTAACAGGTTTATCTTGGTGTCTTGTGACCCCCCAGCAGCTGGTGAGTTACTCACCCTCGGGAGGCTGGCAGGAGAGCAAACAGCTCTGATGTGTCTGATAAAACCCTGTGGACTTGGGGCACGGAGCTGTTGGCAGGAAAAAGGGAAGGTGCAGCTGAGGGAAGTAGCCCAGGGGGCTGGGTTTGGGTTAAAAGCAGCTGTTTTGGAAAGCAAACCCATGCTTGGGGCAGCCAGTGCTGCCCATGTGTCCCTGTCCCCTCTGCTCACTTGCTTCCCAAACTGACCCAGCTTTCCAAAATCCCGTCCTCTGCCCGGTGACTAAAAACCATGGATGGTAAATCCCAGGGACAGGGCACACAGTTGGCTCTTGGACCTGGACGAGCTCTTGTCTCCAGAGCAGGAACTGCAGAGCCTGAGGAGCCTCGGCTGGGAATGCTGAACTGTGACCTTGTCCTGGCTTGGAAGCTCATTCCATCCATCCAGGGCTTGAGGCCCCCTGTCCCCTCCTCTTTAAGTGCCTGGTGTGAGGAGTGCTCATCCTGGTCTGGAACCCTGACTCCAGAGAGATCTGGAGCCAGGAACAGGAGGGAGGAACAGGAGGAACAGGAGGGAGCCATTGGTGGGGTGAGGAGGGAGATGGGCTGGAGATGACACAGGTCTGGGGTGGGGGGATCTAACAGAGGGACCTTCCCATCCCAAGGAAGGAGATTATTGAGGAAACAGCTGAGCTCTTCACCACAGAGAGTGATGGGAGAGACAACAGCATCAGCTGGAACAAGGGAGAGCCAGGAGGAACATCTGGAAATGCTTTTCACCAGGAGGAGAAGCAGCAGAACCTGGTGCCAGTGGGGCTGTGCAGCCTCCATCTCTGGAGGACTCCAAGATCCAACGAGGAGGGCCCTGGTTGGTCCCCAGAGCTGACCAAACTCCACCCAGGCATTGGATACAGACTTCCTGTGGTCCCTTCCCACCTCAACCAACCCACGATCCTGCCCTGAGGAGGATCCTGGGACCACCTCAGCAACAGCACCAGTTCTGCACTGCAAAGCCCCAACAGACGCCAGCACCTTCTGCTCCTGGTGCAGCCAGAATCCCCTGGATTTAACGGAGAAAAACAGGGTCAGAGGATGTCAGCTGTAAAAACCTGCCCTGGGAGGTGCCTGCCAGCCTGGGAACACAGCCCAGGAACCTGGAGCATCCCTGACAAGCACGGTGGGAGCTCAGGGGCAGCACAGATAAGGCCCAACAAAGGCCCTGCTGTAACCTGTGGAACAAAGACGCTGCTTTAACTGGGGAACAAAGACACCTCTGACAAACTGACCTCCTGGGATAGCCCCAGTCAGTGACAGCTGCTCCACAGCCACTGCTTGCACTGAAAACATAAAAATAATTCATTTTCTACCCAAAAATGAGCCTTTCTGTCTGAGCATTACCCAGGTGAACGTCCTTGTGCACCTCCGAGCTCCACGACTTCCATCAGCTTTGAAGTGAGATTTCATCCACCATCAAGTGACCCCACTCCTGGGAATGGTTTGATGAATAATTTGAATAGTATATTTTACATTTTATATATATACATACATATATATAGATAGATAGATAGATAGATATACATGTATGCATAAACTAATTAATCATAAATAAGTCTATGTTTAAATGCTTGCTTTTTCTGCAAGTAACTTTGTAGTAGCTTGTCATTACACGTGCATTACTAATCATAATTATGATTGACTTACTCATAGCAATGTGTAATGAAGAAATCCATGGAAACAAAGAGGTGTTTCCTTGTGGTTTTGGGGCTCCTGTGACCACGCCATCCCCACTGTCCCACGCCCGTGGGTTGGGAGCCGCCCGTGCCCACAGCGGCTCGGAGCTGGGAGCAGGGACACTCATCCAGGACCCACTCACCGAGGGAGACGTTATCAGATCCTCCCTAATTTGGCTGCTCTTGTGTTGACTTTGCCAAATAAAGCAAACATTTGGGCTCGCGGGAGCCCTTCCTGCCTGCTCTGTTTGTCGCTGCCGACGCCGCGGGGACGGTGGATGCGGCCCTGGTGAGGAGCTCCGGGAGGGACCCCGACCACCGAGGGGGTTCTGTCCATCCTCAGGGCTGTGCCCTGCTCCCACCCACCATGGAGACCCTCCTGGTCTTCCTCGCCCTCCTGGGGGTCACCAGCACCGAGCAGCTTTTTGTGGGGTGAGTCCTGCTGGGGCAGGGGGCGGTGGGACACCACAGCTGGGACACCACGGACCATCCCCAGCACCGTCCTTCAGGGTCAGCCAGGAGGGTGACATCCCAAAGGAGGGAAATCCAACAGGGTTTTCTGCCAACTAGGAAAGATTTGGTTTCACCCCAGGTTTGGAGGGAGGTTTGCAGCAGGTAGAAATTAGGGAATGCTGAAGCCCTGGGGGCATCGCTCCAAGCTTTGCCGGGCTGTGGAATCCCAGAGGATATGGGGATGATGTGTATGGCTCAAAGATGATGGCTGCGGAGCCATCCAAGGATTGTCAGGAATAAAACCCAAGGACTGCTGGGAATAAAACCCAAGGATTGCTGGGAATAACAGCCAAGAATTGCTGGGAGTAACCAAGGATTTCTGGGAATAACCAAGGATTTCTGGGAATAACACACCGTGGGAAAGAACAAGATGTGGCTGGAGAAGGGGCCCTGTGGAGGGAGGGCAGTACTTTTCCAGGATGAACATCCTGGTTGCAGCTCCTGCAGATAAGAACAGCACCAGTGCAGGAATGAGGCTGAGAAGGGGACATGGAATATAGGGGGGGGTCAGGACAACCCAAAACTCCCAAAGCTTCCAACTTATTTCCAGAAAGGTCTGAATGAATGGACTGGCAATAAGAACTAACTTGTAGAGAAAGTGGGAATTCCGTGTTCAGAGTAGGGAAAACTTAGCCATAAAAAAATACCCCCAGGATGCTGGATGTGCCACCAGCAGGACCGACACTGGAGCCAGAGCTGGTGCTCTCATGACCCTGTGCCAGGGGGGTTTAGGTTGGATATCAGGAAAGGCTCCTGATCCAGAGCATGCTGGCACTGCCCAGGCTCCCCAGGGAATGGTCACATTCCCAAGGCTGCCTGAGCTCCAGGAGTGTTTGGACAATGCTCTCAAGGACAGGGTGGGATTGTTGGGGTGTCTGGGCAGAGCCTGGAGTTGGATTTGATCCTTGTGGACCCCTTCCAGCTCAGGATATTCTGTGATGTGACTGACTCACCTTCTTTCCTGCTTTCCTTCCTCCTTGGACACGATGCTATGGTTGAGGGATCCATCCAGGATCCCATCACTCTCCTCCAGGCAGGGGGTGGCTGGGAGGGATCTGAGCAGCTGCAAGCCAAGACTGTCCAGGGAATGTCAGGGCTGCTCCCTGATTTTGGAAAAATCACAAGGATTTAATGCCTGCCTGAGTCCCCCAGGCACAGAATGGAAATTGTTATCACCCTGGGGAGGTGATTCAACTGATAAATGGGAGCTAAGAGGATGAAAGGTATTAAAGGGAAAAGTGAAGGAATTTTGTGCCATTTTGGGAGCAGCTTTAAGCACTGCCCAGCAGGAGAGGTTGGAGGTAGAGGACTGATCTGAGGATGAGAAAACCTCTCTCCCACAGAACATTTCCTCCTCTCCAGGAGCTGTGTCTGTCCTTGGGAAGCCCAGCCAGGCTGCACTGGGACCTCTGCTAGGGAATACATCCATAGATATACAATATATCCAAGTGAGATCATCCCCAACATCTTGGGAGCTGATCAAACAAGGCTGGAGATCATCTCAGGCCCCCAGCACTTGCTCTTTTGCCATCATGGCTGCTCTGAGCACCAACAATTGATGCATTTTCCAACCCTCTGAGCCAGTGTGGAGCTTCCCCAGCCTCCCCCCAGGCCAGAGTCCCCTCCCTGTGACCCCTCTGCCTCCCTGCAGGGACCAGGTCCTGCGTGTCACGGCCAGGAACGAGGAGCACATCGCCCTGCTCGAGGTGCTGGGCGAGCAGGAGGAGCTGCAGGTGAGCTCTGAGGGGTCCTGAGCACCCCCCTGGTCACAGACCCTGGTGAATCCAGGGCTCCCTCCCTCTTTTGCCATCCCATCCTTTTTCCTCCCCATTTTGGAGATGTATAATTTAGAACCATATAAACGTGAATTTAACCTGAGGCTCCTTGAGCTCAGAGCTCCTGTTTTGTATGAACTGGGAACATCCCACAAATACTTAAATAACTTGGGATGAAACATTTCTGTAGGTCCCTATGCAGACATCCATCTGTGGCCCAAAATTTGTCCAAAGAACCTTTTTAGACCCTTCATGGAAACTGCTGTGAGACCCCTGGAGGTGCTGGGGAGCTCAGTGGATGAGCACCAGCACAGGATGGGGCCAAGTTCTCCCTTTCAGCTCAACTCCTTCTTCCCAGGTGGATTTTTGGCGTCATCCCAACAGCCTTGGCCACCCTGTGGACCTGCGGGTGCCCTTCCCCAGCCTCCAAGGAGTCAAAAAATTCCTGGATTCCCATAATTTTTCCTACAGCATCATGATCGAGGACGTGCAGGTAATGGCTATGACGGGAACAGGATGAGCTCCTGCAGCTCAGCCCTGAGAGAAAGTCCAAAAAGTTGGAAATCAAGAAGAAAAATCCAACCCCCTGCTCCTTCCAGCCTTTTTGATCTTGGGGTTTTTTTGCCTCCTAACCAGGAATTATTGGATGAAGAAAAGGAAAGCATGAGGAGGTCTAGGAGGGTAAAGAGAAGCTCCAGGATGTTTGATTTCGCTTCCTACCACACAATAGATGAGGTACCTTTCTCTGCAGAGCATTGGCTTTGTCCTGCTGGGGTTACATCCATGTGGTGAAGGTCGTGGTGAGTTCCTGGTGACAGGTGAGACCTCTCTGGGACACATTTCTGCTCCTTGGTGGAGCTTTTAGCTGAGGTGGGAGACTGTGAAACCTTCCACATCCAGCATGGCCACTCCTGGAATCATTCACCCTGTGGAAGACATTTTCAGCTTCACTTTGGGGGTGCTTGGAGCCCAGTTTGGGACTGGTGGGGGCTGTGGTGGTGTAGGGGGGGTCTCAGAGCTTTTTCCCCCACCATTCATTCCACTTTTCCAAAAACGTTGTGATGTGCCTTTCCCTGCTCACACAGAGCCCCAAGCATCTCATGTTCTCCAGGGAAGCACGAGGTCTTCTCCAGGGGAGTCCCAGGTCCCCAGGGAAGCACCAGATCTTCCCCAGGGAAGCTCTGCTTGTTGCATCTGGTGCTGGACACCCTCAAAAGCAAAAGGTGAGAACCAGGCTGAGGCTCATGACCCAGCAGCTCCTCCTTCCAGATCTACGACTGGATGGATGTCCTGGTGGAGGATCATCCCAGCCTCGTCAGCAAGATCCAGATCGGGCAGAGCTACGAGCAGCGGCCCCTGTACGTGCTGAAGGTGAGTCCTGGGGCAGCCTCGCCTGAAATTCCCCCTCAGGATGAGAAGCTGTGCCAGGGGAGCCTCAGGGTGGAATCAGCAGGAATTTCCCCATGGAAAGGGGGGTCAGGCTTTGGCAGGGGCTGCCCAGGGAGGTTGGGAGTGCCCATCCCTGGAGGTGTCCGAGGAATTCCTGGAGGTGGCACTCAGGGCTCTGGGCTGGGGACAAGGTGGGGATGGGGCACAGGGTGGATTCCATGATCCTGGAGGGTTTTTCCAACCTCAATGATCCCGTGATTCCGCAGTTCAGCACCGGGGGATCGAACCGTCCGGCCATCTGGCTGGACACCGGCATCCACGCGCGGGAATGGATCACCCAAGCCACCGGTGTCTGGACAGCCAACAAGGTGACCTTGGGATCAACTGGGATGTGGGACCCCAATTCTAACCCCACATCCATCCCATCCCTCGTCTCTGAGGGGCACCGGGACAGCTCCTGCTCCTCTCCATGCACAGATTGCTGAGGAATATGGGCAGGACCCCTCTGTCACGGCCATCCTGGACGACATGGACATCTTCCTGGAGATTGTCACCAACCCTGATGGCTTTGCCTTCACCCACAGCTCCGTGAGTGCAGGGACACCATGGGGGGATCTTGTCCCAGCGCTGTCTCCAACCATGTCTGTCTGTGGTTTTTGGGTGGGGAGGGATGTTCCTTCCCATGTTGGACGGTGAGTGGAGATCCCTGGAGATGCTTGGGCAGGGATTGGGATTCACATCCCTGTTCCAGTGTCCTCCCCGTGTGCTCCTAGAACCGCCTGTGGCGCAAGACCAGGTCCATCAACGCTGGATCCCGCTGCGTTGGAGTGGATCCCAACCGAAATTGGGATGCTGGGTTTGGAGGTGAGACCTCGGCCACCAGGTCCCTACACAGGGCATTGTTTGTGCCTCAAAACATCAAAACTTTCCACTAGAATGGAGAAAGCCAGGGATGGAAACCCTTCCTGAGGGATCCTCTCTGGATGTCCTCCTCCCAGGTGCTGGCTCCAGCAGCAATCCCTGCTCCGAGACCTATCATGGCCCTCACGCTCACTCCGAGAGGGAAGTGAAAGCCATCGTGGATTTTATCCGCGCTCACGGGAACGTCAAATCCGTCATCTCCATCCACAGCTACTCCCAGATGCTGCTCTTCCCCTATGGATACAGGAGGGCGCCCACACCTGATCACCAGGAAATGGTGAGATGGCCCCAAAACATGGGGCTGTGAGCACCTGGCAAAGTCAGGCAGAGCATCCCAGGAGCTTCCCTGCTCCTTTCGTTAGATCCAACCCGAATATTGAACCCTTGCACCTGGGTCCTGGAGGAGGGTGGTTGCGAGATGGACCTCAAACATCAAAAATTAAGGGTTTTTTGGGAATACCTACAGCAGAAGGGATGGGGAATGATGGGCTCTAGGTCCCCCTGCCCCAGGATCCACCAGATCCCACCACTTTTGGTGGTTTCTTTGCAGAACGAAGTGGCCAAGAAGGCCGTGAGCGACTTGGCCGCCGTGTTTGGGACAAAATACACCTACGGCAGCATCGCCAACACCATCTGTGAGTGTCCCTCCCTATCCCGCAGCAAATCCCTCGGGAATGGGCTCCCATCTGGGCTCCTCTCCCTGCAGACATGGCAGGAGGCACCACTGTCGACTGGGCCTATGACAACGGGGTGAAATATTCCTTCACCTTGGAGCTGAGGGACTCGGGGCGCTACGGATTCCTCCTGCCCAGCTCCCAGATCATCCCCACTGCCACCGAGACATGGCCAGCACTCCTGGACATCATGGTCCACGTCCTAGAGCATCCATACTGACCCCAGCATCTCCCACAGCATTCCCTTCTCTCAATAAATCCTCATGGAGATTCAGTGGTTTCAGGCACCCACATTTTTTTCATGCTAAACTCCAAAAATAGGGTGGAAAAGGACTCCCAGTCCTGCAGGTGTTGATTTTCCCCTTGTGACTTTGGCTCAAAGTCCCCATTCTTTGAAGCCAACAGCCAGCATGGGAGGAGATGAGGTTTTTTGGGCAAGCAACCCCAAATTTGTGGGGTTTTGAGCAGCTTTGCTTCATCATCCCTTCCCGGGGGGCTACAAGGAGGGACATGGGGTACCCTCAGGTTGTTTGCTGTTTATGTTTGGCTACTGGGACAACTGTCACCTGCTCTGACCTCTGTCCTGGGCCAAGCTTAACACCACTTTCCTCAGCCAAATTTTAAACCAGTTTCCCCACCACTGTGGTTTAGGGATCCAGCTCACCAAGCCCCAAGTGAAAATCTGCATTTCGCACATTCTCAACCCAAACTGATCCTTTCCCTCCCCTCAGCCGGTGCTGGAGGCCGTGAGATTTTGGTACCTCCCGATCTCACCTTGCTGGCAGCTGACTCACCACGGCCCCAGCCGGTTCCTGGGACAGGTTTGGCCAGGACTGGGAGTGCCTGGATGGGGACAGCAGGGCCTGACCTTGGCTGGTGGCAGCCAGAGCCTTCCCAGGGCCCTGGGAAAAGGGACAGCTGGAGGGGCTGGGCTGGGGCCGCCATCCCATGGGATTTAAGAGGCCCCAGGGCGCTGTTGGGGTGTGAGACCGGCTCTCCCCGCTGACCATGAGGCTCCCCGTGCTCCTGGCTGCCCTGGTGGCAGTGGCCACCTGCACCGAGACCTTCTTTGGGTAGGGGGGCCAGGATGGGAGCAGTGGCACCGGCTGGGGCAGAAGGAGCTGGTTCAGCCCTGAGGGAGCACAGGGAAAAGGCTCAGGGGAAATCCCCGGAATGGGGGGGATGGATGGGTGGGGTTAGGTTGGACTGGGGCCGGAGTTGTCCCACACCTCCCAGCACCCCCTGACCCCACAGGCACCAGGTGCTGCGCATCGTCCCCCAGAGCGATGAGGAGCTGCAGAAGGTGCAGGAGCTGCAAGACCTGGAGCATCTGCAGGTACTGGGTGTGGAGATGGATTTTGGGGACACCCCCGCAAGCAAAGCAAGGATGGGGTTGGATGTGGGATTATGGGAACCAAGAGGTGAAAAGCAAGACAGGCTGGTGCTGGGGGCGCATCCCGAGGCAGGATCTCACCCCTTATCTCCATTTTCCCCCATCCAGCTGGATTTCTGGCTGGCTCCCCGCGGGCTCGGACTTCCCGTTGACATCCGCGTGCCCTTCCGCAGCCTGCAGGCGGTCAAAGCCCACCTGGAGGCCAGTGGGGTCTCCTATTCCATCATGATCGAGGATGTGCAGGTCAGCAGTGCCACAGGGGAGGGGAGGGAGAGGTGGGATCCCATCAGTGGGAATGAGGCTCATCCCACCCTTGTCCCACAGGCCCTGCTGGCTGAAGAGCAGATGGAGATGCTCCGCAGCAGCCGCCAGCGGTCGGTTGACACCAACACCTTCAACTATGAGGCCTACCACACCATAGATGAGGTGGGAAAGCACAAGATTTGGGGCATTTTGGGGGAAAAAGTTTGCTTTTGGGCAGGGGGTGAGCTGGGAGTGACCCCCACATCTCTCATTCCCAGATCTACAATTTCATGGACATGCTGGTGGCCGAGAACCCCAACCTGGTGAGCAAGCTGGAGATTGGCCGCTCGACCGAGAACCGTCCCCTCTACGTGCTCAAGGTGAGGATTTGGGGATCATGATCCAGAGGGGAAAGTGGTGACAGGGACAAAGCCAACCCCCCCACTCTCTGCTCTCCCAGTTCAGCACAGGGGGCACGAACCGCCCGGCCATCTGGATCGACACCGGGATCCACTCCCGCGAGTGGGTGACACAGGCCAGCGGTGTCTGGTTTGCCAAGAAGGTACTGACACATCCCAAAAGGGCCACCCGGTCCTCAGGAGCTGTGGGATCCAGGTGGGTGATCCCACAGCAAGGACAGGGAGCCCCAAACCTCCCTCCTCTCTAGATTGTCCAGGATCACGCAAATAACGAAGGTGTGGCCTCCATCCTGGACACGATGGACATCTTCCTGGAGATTGTCACCAACCCCGATGGCTTTGCGTACACCCACACCACGGTACCGCCCCAGATCTCCTCTCCCTGGTTCCTACAGCTGCTCTGGATGGCGCTGGGGAGCAGGATTTGGGGGGTTGCATATCCCTGAGAAGGCAAAGCCTCCTCACCCACCTTTCCATGGGATGGGAAGGGGCCCACCACGAGCTGTGGAGCTCCAGCCCTGGGCACCAGCTGAAGTGGCTCTGCTCTTCCAGAACCGCATGTGGCGCAAGACCAGGTCCAAGCACGCGGGTGCCATCTGTGTTGGAGTGGACCCTAACCGCAACTGGGACGCAGGTTTTGGAGGTTAGAGCCGTCCCCTTGCCCCTGTGGAGCATTTCCACTCTCCAGCTGGAGGCTCCAAAGCTGTTTCTGGCTCAAAGGTCCATTGATGTCCCCTGGGGAAGAGGTGGGATTTGCTCTCCATGGCAGAGCCGAGGGTTTGGGCTCCACCAGGGCTTTGATGTCCCAGTGACAAATGAAAGTCACCATACAAATCTCTAGGAGGAGCCCCAGGAGCATTCCTTGATCACCACCAAGGAGCTGAGGGGTGGGAAATCTTTTTGGGCTTGGAAGCCCCCAAATTCCCAATGTGTTCTCACCATTCTCTTCTCCGCAGATGCCGGAGCCAGCGGAAACTCCTGCACGGAGACGTACCACGGACCCTACCCCAACTCGGAGCCCGAGGTGAAATCCATCGTGGACTTTGTGAAGAGCCATGGCAACATCAAGGCTTTTGTCTCCATCCACAGCTATTCCCAGCTCCTGCTCTATCCCTACGGCTACACCGAGACCCCGGCGCCAGACGAGCAGGAACTGGTGAGGCCCATGTGCTTTGAGGGGTTGGGATGTGGTGGAGCTCTTCTTCTGCTCCAAGGAGGAGCCACCTCTATCCTGCATCCCTTGGGAAGCTGGGAGGAGCTTTGTTGCATCCAGAAAAAAGCTGTATCCCACAGGTTTTTCCTTTCTTTGGCTCATCTTTCCCCCTTCCCTGTATTCCCAGCATGAACTTTCTGCCAAGGCCGTGGCAGCTCTGTCCTCCCTGTACGGCACCAAGTACAAGTACGGCAGCATCATCACCACCATCTGTAAGTGCTGGGGCAGCCCCAAAACCCCCAAATCCCAAAACCATCCCTCACACCGCCCAAACATCCCATGGGATTCCTGTACAAAGCGACTGAGGCTCTGAACCCCCCCCACTTTTTCCTCCCCTCAGACAGAGCGAGTGGATCGACCATCGACTGGACCTACAACCAGGGGATTAAATATTCCTTCACCTTCGAGCTGCGGGACACGGGGCGCTACGGATTCCTGCTGCCCGCCAAACAGATCGTTCCCACCGCCCAGGAGACCTGGCTGGCGCTGAAGGTCATCATGGAGCACGCCCGGGACAACCTCTACTGAGCTGGGATCAGGGCTGGAGCAGCTGGAGAGAGGGAAGGAGGCAATCAGTAAATAAATGGAAAGAAGGATGAGAAAAGCTTGTGGTTGTTTTCCCTTTTTCCCAAATTGGGTGGAAAAGCCCTTTTGGAGTTGGAGTTGGTGCCAGAACAAACAGGGTGTGCTGGGTCAGTGGCCTGGAAGAGGAATTGATTGAAAGGGCATGAAAATAGCAGGAACAAAAAGGAAGGAAGGTGGTGGTTTTCTCTTTGATCTGGCAGAGGATGGAAAGGGAATTGGGCTCTGGGACATGAGGTCAGCAGGATTTACTGGGGCTCCAGGAGAGCTGCAGAGGGACTGG
>VYZP01077238.1:2243-27919 GCA_013400635.1 Hypocryptadius cinnamomeus
GGGACAGATCTTTTCCTGCTGAGATCAGACTATGTCAAAATGCCCTAGTTTCACTGTTAGAATGAAAAGATTATTCATATAGTCAAAATCATGACAAAAAATTTAACAGGAGGAGGATGAAGGCTGTACATTATTGCCAGCTGAAATGAGAATAGTTTGTGAGTACAGTTCACAGCAAGATCACTGCAAAACCATACTTTCACAAAAAAACACCAATCACTATGGTAGTGCCTCCTTTCCATTACTGTCATAGTTATGTACATTATTGGAAGGAAAGAAATTCTCCCTGATGCCCATTGCTCTCTGGAAGGGGAGGAGAAAAATAATAACTTTGCCATTTTTAGAGCTGATCCAAATTTCTTGCTGCAACCGTCACATATTAAGTATGTAAGTTTAATTGTCATTATCTCCAAGTAAAAATACCTAATTTTTCCAGAAGAAATGCCAAATTGACATTGTGCTGTTCCTATGTAATCTCATTTGAATATATCCAAATATCAACTTGTAGGAGTTTAGTACAGCAAAAGCTGTAAAACAAACTATAAAGAAAAAGATGTTTCAGACAGTAAACTGGTTCTTCAACATCAATTAATATTCATGACAAGACTGCAACTTAGTTATTGTTATTTCAAGGGATTATACTGAAGAAATAATAGGTTGATATTTGTGGTGCAGGATTATTCAATGAGCTGCCTGAGGATGAACGTGATAAGGCATAAACAAGTTTTGACTAATTATCAACTAGGTCAACGTAACATTGTGTGCATGTGTGTTGTGTGCATTGGATGAAACCTACACTGTTATGAATGTGTCAGATCTGCAATACTGATTACCCATCTTTGCTTGCAGACAGACTGAAAGTACTTGCTGTCAAGTGTGTGTGCCAATTAAGTCATAGAATCACAGAATATCCTATGCTGGAAGGCACTCATCAGGAACATCAAAGTCCAACTCCTGGTCCTGTCCAGGACAACCCAAGAGTCACACCACGTGCCTGAGACCATTGCCCAGACACTTCTGGAACTCAGACAGGCTTGGTGCTGTAATCATTTCCCTGGGGAGCCTGTTCCAGTGCCCAGCCACCCTCTGGGTGAAAATCCTTTTCCTGATATACAATCTATACCTCCCCCAACACAGTAGTGTTATGAATTAAGTACAGAATATTGTAATTCAGGTTTATGGTGGTTCAAATATTGCTGCTTCGTGAATGAATTTTCTTGAGTTTTTAATAATTTCCTGTTCCCTTGTGTTACAGTACCTCCACCATCCTAAGAAACTAGAGCATAAACTAAAAAATCATGTCTATAATTCAGCTATTTGTAGTCCAGCATTACACTCAAAAGAGTTCTGAGTTTCTCCTTAGTGCTTTCTGTGCAAAGTTTGCAGAATAAATGGCTTTGACAGCTTTGTGAGCCCACAATTGCTCCTCCGCTTGTACTTTGTGGTGTTTATCCCATAAAGGTCAAGGGATGCATTCACACTTGTTCACTGTATAGCTGTGTCGTCCTCTTCTGCAGTTACTAAGTCAAACCTAAGCCCTACATGCAGCAGGCCACTGATCCCCCCACTCACACCCTGGTGACAGGCCAGACAAAATTCCTTTCCTGGAATTCCTAGCAGTCAGGAACTACAGCTGGATACAGATCATTACACTCAAAATTTTAAAAATGATTTCCACTTAACTTTCACTAACAGTATGTGGAACCACAGAAACTGGTTAATATGATGGTTTTATATTATCTGTTGCAGAGAAAATAGCCACACTTTGCAATATTGTTTCAAAACAACTGGAACATTCTGTTTAGAGGAATTCTGCACTGAATGAAGGCAGCAGTCCCAAGAATCTTCACAGAGTGCCAGCATCAATCAATATTCTGCTTCCTGACAGAATTATGCGTGAAAAAGAGTCAGATTCTTTAAAATGTTGGCATGTACAGATGAATTAGCAGTCTCAAAGTTTTGAGACTCTCAAATTTATACCTGCAAACCAAGAGGCTGAGGAATCAAAGATACCAAAGATCACAGAGCAGACAGTTCCTGAATTCTGTGAGTTGCTGGAGTCAGATTTCAGTAAAAGAATTTTCCTTCCCTCTGCTGATGACTTGCACTTGGCTGAGGCAAGTCATGGTGAGAAGCAGAGGTGTTCTGGCTCCAAAGCTGCATCCCAGGAAATAGGTGACCAGTGCTTTTGGGTCCCCAGCTCTCAGACCACCTGCACACATGATCAGGCTGCAGTCTTGTTCAATCACTCTTATTGCACCTACTTATATAGGAAAATTGTTAGTCCAACAACTAGCAGAAGACGGCAAATAGTTCTTACCAAGCAGCAAGCTCTGTTGACGGTTAATAAGTTTGTTTTAAAGTAGCACAACCTTGCTCTGACTTTCAATAGAAAAACTTTGGGTTTGAACAGGCTTCCAAAATATTTAGAACCTCACAGACTACTTACACTGGTTGAAAATTACCGGTGAAACCCCAAATTTTTGTTGTGGGTGTATTTCAAAAGAAGTATTCCAAATTTAAAACTGGAAAGAAATTACTGAATAGATTATGTTTCAAATCTTACAATTACTTTCACTGCAGAAAAAATGATGAAAAAAATGCTTTCTGGCCTAATGTTTTGCTTTTTCAAAAGCATAAGGACCAGTCAAGGTCAGGAAAAAGAAAATTTTTAACATGTTCAGAAACCCTCTGTTCAATTTTCAACCCAAAAAGATAGAGCTAGAGTAGCATGGGGAGATATTGTCTTCTCCCTCACTCTAACCAGTACCTGTTCAGAGCAGGAATTCAGACTGCACAGCTGCAAACCCTGTGCCACAGAGTACAGCCTGTAGTATCATGAGTATACTTTATCCATGCAAATCATCCCACTAACCTTAATGGGACAACTCATTTTTTAGATTATCTATATTCTCCAGTGTTCCCACAGTTTGTGTTAAAAATACCTGTTGAGTGAGAAATAAATTATTAATGAATTATCAGCCTCAATTTGCCTTCTATATTTGTCAAGCGGAGCTGAGTTTAAAGACTTCGCTTTCCACTCCACTTATGGATAACACATATCCAGGACTGCAAAATGCAGAAGGACAGCCTTGTACAGAAGAAGGATAGAAGGAGGAGGAAAAAACCCTTTTTCTTGTATAAAAGGAAATAACACAGGTCTTAGCTGGTAATTTAATGACAATTTTTGTGCTTTTTCTCATGCAAAGTTTCCTCATGCAATTACTTGCACATTTATCCAAATCAATTTAATGAAAAGATCATAATTTTAAATTCCTAACATCCAGATCAGTTCAGCCCAGACAACTGGAATATTTTGGCACGTGTATTTGCTTTGACACTAACAGATAATATATGAACATTGGGGCTCACAGAAGGCTAAGAGTAGAGTTTATTTCAAAACCTGAAAAGGTGGCAACTTGATGGAAGGGTGGAACATGAATCATCACCTACTTAGTGACACTGATTGCTTCGCTTACTTTCTTGCCTGCTATTTGTCCATTTAAACACCCTGTCATTGCCAGATTATTTTGCAATGGAGGAACCTTGGATCTGCTAGGAAGGAAAACACTGCTCAAACATGCACATTTTCTGAGTATTGACAGACCAGAATTTCTGGACATGAATGAATGACATTGCACAGGAGAAAACAAATTATAGTAGCACACTTATCTCTGCTGTCTTTTGCCTCAAAAGGTACAACACTACCCATCTGGTAGCATCTCGTGGCAGTAGGCCAACAAGAAAGCTGCTCATAGTGGGCTGACCTGCAACTTAGCCACCCAGGCAGATAGGACCCTTTGCACAGTGTCCCTCCCCTCCAATGGGACTGCATGCCCAGCTGACCCTCAGGAGTACTTCCATCATCAGGCAGTTGTGATTAGACTCCTGATCCCATGAGATGTCATGCAGATTAGTGTGGAGTGGCAATGGCTTCTCTGTTTTGAACTGAAGGTGCAGATGTACAAATGTCAACTAACTCTGCACACTCCTGCAGAATCTCATCCCATACTGTGACTTAATTATTTCTTCCCAATCCCCTGATGGGCTCTGGGGATCCAGAATAATGCTGTTCCTTGCCATCAGCACAGGTTAAAATAATATGGACTGAAATGGTCCATGTCCAAAATTATAATTCTATTCTGCATTCCTAGATCATGTAGAAGTCTACACCAGAGGTCTTGTTTTACTCATAAGTAAAATGTCTGTTCATACAGGTAAGTGAACTGTGGAATTCGCAGTCATGCCTGATATAATGATGGAGATTTATAAGTGTATGCACTTATTACAGGTGATTTCTGAAAGAGATTTTCTGATTTTCTGAAAGAGATTAGCTTTTATTTCCTGAGGAAGAAAAATAATAATAGTGTAAACACAAAGAGTTTAAAGCTAGAACAAACATTCAAGGAAGCCAAAGCATATTACACTTGTGCCGTTACTTAGAGGTCTTTTTATTTTTGAATGCAAGACATCAACACTACAGGGCTGGCATAACCATTTTGCCTGCAAAGGGCAGCACCATCCCTCAGGAAGGAAAACGGTGAGTTCTCAAAAAAGTGGATTTCTTTTTCCCTTAGTGTCAATGAGGCCCTGCAGGCTGAAATGTGCCCGTATTTGATGGGTTAAGGACTTCACTCAAGTGGTTCTTGGCAGGTGTGAAATAACTATTAAAACAATCTCATCTGTAAAACCAATTTGACTGCACCACATTTTCTCTCCATATATCATGTGCTGACTGATAGAGTGAATGACAGGCATTAAAGACAGAAAGGATCTATTAACTCATCCATCCTTGTGCTACCAGGCCACTCTTATTCCCTCACTTGTATTCAGCACTACCTTCAAGTCCTTTTATGGAAGGTGTGTACAGACTTCCACCAATTCTTTGCCAATGCACAAGCCTCACCCTTCCCCAGTTAGAAAACCTTTTTTAAAGTGCAGCTTTTGCTTAATGTCATGGCATTATCATCTTGCCCTGTCCTTGGTATCCTTTTAAGTCTCTTTCCTTTTATTTTCACTTTTGCCACATCATTCCTGCCAAATGCAAAGGAGCAGATTTGCAAAGGCAGCATTTTTTAGCATACTCAAAATTTTTCTGAGCACCTCTGTATACAACCAAATGGCTGCTGTGAGCAGCTATTAAAAAAAAATCAGAATTATACAAAAGTGCAGCAACAGACTTCTGCTAGTGGAGGCATGACCTGAACCATTACTGATGAACAGTGAGCTTTCCTAAATGTTGCTATATCTCATGCAGTCTGTTTATGAAATGTTAAGAAGAATGTATTTTAAAACCCCCAATAAGCCAAAATTTAAGGTTTTCTCTTGCTGTTTAAGCCTTTCTACTGAAAGATGAAATGAAAATGAAAGATGAAATGAGGCGAAAGATGAAATGAAAACTGAAATATTTGTGTAACTGGACAAGGTCTTCTGCATTCTTAAAATGCAGTTTCTTCCATGGCTAATTGCATATGTTGGTTTCAAGTACACAGGTAGCTTCCTGTATAATGTATTTTCTCTTACAATCTATACTGGTGGTTCAAAATGAAATTGTATGTCCTGAAAAAAATATGCCACTTAGATGATGCCAGTTGCTCAGTATGCTGAAGCCCAGTGTCAAGAACCAGACTCTAGATTCCCTTCCTACCTGAACCTCTTTCCTCAAACAACAAAGGTGACAATGCCATAGAAATCTGAAGCACTTTTATGGCTCAACATTTGCCCTGAGGTGATTCAGCACTTGATTTAACAGAAACCTTCAGCTGCCTCCATCCTCTTTCTTCATTAAAAAAGTTGCCCTTACCTGACAAAAAGGAAGGTAGGAAGATTTTACTACTCAATAGTACCTTCTAAATTGCATGGTGGCCTTGGGGGGAGGCTCAGAACCAGGACTGATCATTTTCTGGCTGTGTCAGGTCACACTACACCCACTAGGGCAGGCAGCAGTCTGAACCTGAGTCATGCCCCACATTTTGCTATTACTGGATGTAGAACTGGAAATTGAAGGTGAGCATGCAAAGCTTATTTTAATAGCTTAACAGCACATGGTATCATTTCACAGAATCAGAAAAATAGAAGATAGGAAAGCCATTTTCTTTGTCCAGTCTTAACCTATCCTCTATCAACAAATTCACTGTACATAAGAAAGCAAGACAGTATTTTTACTTTGAATCTCAGGAACACTATATTACATAATCACAGAATATTCTGAGTTGGAAGGGACCCACAAGAATCATCATGTCCAACCGTTCAGTGAATGGCCTGTACAGGCATCAAAACACAACCCCGGCTTTATTAGCACCATGCTCTGACAAATGAACTATATTTTCTAGTTTGTAGCTCAAATCAGTTTCTTCCACTTTCTCTGAAGTGTTATAACTTACCTCTAATTGCCACCAGAGCTCTGTCAATAAAGCAGTCATCAGTATACTGATAAGTGGCAGTCTTATGAAGAATCTTCAAGTTTTTACTCTTTTGAATGGCCAACAACCCAAAGTTTCAAAATTTTTCAGAAAGGAAATTCAAGGACCTAGGGATAAACTATTGTAATGGTGAAGATATCTTAAAATATTACTGATTTACTGTCAATTTTTCAGCTGCTATGTTGAAATACACATAAAACATATTGTACATATACTTAAGAGAGAGAAAGGTATGCATTACACAGTGTAACTTCAAACATTTTCCTGTTCATTTTGTTTAAGAAGAATGCCAGCCTGCAAAATGGGCTTGATTTCTTCTGAACTTTGATATTAACACACTTTTCCTGCACATTTTTTTAAAAATGCTTGTCAGAAATGTAGTCTGGCACCTTTTATGCTTACTTTGCTCAACCACAGTAAATGACATCTAGACATATGCAAAACACATTTCTATTTTGTTCCTTTCATGTATACTAAAGTATGCACAATTTACACCCCTCAGTGGACTCCAACATGTTCTGAATGTAAGTATAAATAGCTTAAAAGGCATCAGATGCAAAAACTTGATGTGCACACCTCCTTAACATAAATTTTACTCAAGAGAGAGAAAACCACATGGTGTTCTAGTTTAAAAGCAGGGAAGAGGTATGGGCAGAAATTTTTTATTCAGTTTTGCATGGAAGAAGGGATGCTCTGCTGCCTTTCAACTGACACTTGTGCAAAACTTCTGTAATTTTATGGTTCCACAGAGACTTGTCAGTTTTCCAGGTGTTAAGTACTGCTTTTGTTTTAAAATGCAGTTCCCTAAGGGACTGTGAGTACTGGTAAGGATCACAGAAGAATTGCACTGACAGCTGTAAAAAATGTTCAGCCATTAGCACGAATTAAACAGTGCTGATATGGTAGGTTAGGGCTCCACCTTTAATTGTTTATATTTACAACATTTATTTTAAGTGTCCAAGAAAGTTGTGTGTTCCTGAGGAAACAGAAAGTAGCCTTGGAGGACAAAAATTGCCCAGGGTTTTATTTTCTCATGTTGCCAGTTCAAGGAAGGACAGAAAAAGCAAAATGAACAATCATTTTCAGATACAGGGCTAAGTTTGACTGTGAGCCAGATATTGCAAGTTTCTAATTGCTGTATTTCTCTCCATTCCCATAATGGAGATACTCATTACTGCAAGATCATAGCAGTTACACCTGCTTCCTCTTACCCAGGGAGTTACACGAGAAAGACACTTGGTGTCTTTATATTTTGCACCAATAAATAACAAGGCATCAGCTTGCAATCTAGTTTACAGAAAGCTTTGTGTCAAGACACTGCACAGCAAATGTTTAAAGCTTGGGCTGCTAAGCTGCACCAAATAGGTCTGCCTGCACACCTCACGCACAGGAAAAACAGATTATTGCGTATTGCATTATTTTCATTCAACTGTATTTTGGTAATGAGGACAATGTATTTGGCATCCACTCACCACACACAGAGAAAAGACAGTTTGAATACACACATGCACACACATAGTCTTCTTTCATGCAGCTGGGGAGAGTATTGAAATTGTGGCCTTGCATAACGTACAGCAAATAAATAAGCAGCAGCTAACCGTAAGACAAAAAGTAATTCGATCTCACATAGTCCAACTGAGTAAATATAGCTGCTCTTCATTAAATTTTGGGTTTCATTACAAAGAAAGCTGGACAATGAAATGAAGATGAGAATATTGTGAAGAGAAGAAAAGAGTTTGCTCCCCACTGTTGCTGTAATCTCAGCATTGTCTCTATCAGTGCCCAGAGTGGCAGTCTGGTTTTACTTTCATGTCCTTAAATTAATATTTCCCTCACTTAACGTCTTGTATTGGATTTGCATGGCCAAGCTTTTGTAGCAGGGTGCCTACAAAAGCCACCAAGGTGGCTTCTGTTAGAAGCTTCCTCCATGTCCAGCAGAGGCAATGCCAAGTGGCTCCAAGGGCCAACATGCTGCTGGCCAAGGCTGGGCAGATTAGAAATTACAAATGAAAAAAAGGTTATTGCACAGTTGTAATCACAGCCAGGGAAGAGTGGGGTGAGAACATGTGGTGGGAAAAGCCCGGCAGACACCAGGGTCAATGGGGAAGGAGGGAGAAAAGAGGCTCCAGGCACCAGAGGAGCCCCACACCAGAGCAGAGGGGGATGCCTGAGAGGAGGCCCGTGGAGAGAGTGCACACTGGAGCAGCCTGTCATTGAAGGACTGCACCCCATGGAAGAGTGACCCACCCTGCAGCAGTTTGAGGGGGACTGTTGCCTGTGGGACAGACTCACATCAGAGAAGTTCATGGAGAACGGCCTCCTATGAGGGGCATGCCATGGTGAGCCATGGTGAGCTGGGGAAGGACTCCTCACCCCGAGCAGCGAGAGAAACAACATGTGATGAACTGACCATAACCCCCATTCCCTGTCTCCCTGCACTGCTGGGGGAGAGGTAGAGCTGGGAAGGAGGCAGGCATGAGGGAAAAGTGGTTTTAAGGTCTGTTTTACTTCTCATTATCTTGCTCTGATTTTGTCAGTAATAAATTCAATTAATATCTCTGAATCTAGCCTGTTATGCCTGTGATGGTATTTGGTGGCTGATCTGTCCCAGTCCTTATCTCATCTCATGAATATAACTTTGTTATAATATCTCTTCCTTGTCCACCTGCAGAGGGGAGTGACAGAGCTGCTTTGGTGGGTGCCTGGCACCTAGCCAGGGTCAGCCCACCACCATTGATGAAGAAAAAGAATTGTGACATTTGTGAAGCAATAATGAAACAGTGAGATAAATATCCTGCATTTTCCAGCCAATTGCCTACAGACTTTCTGAATTAGTATTCAGGAGATTGGCAGTCTGCTGACCTAGCAGCATCTCTGAGTACAACAGTGGAGTTCAGGCAGCCTGGCAGCTCAAACTCTGTACCCTGACATGGCTCTAACTCTGGTCTGTGGCATTTTATGACAATCTTGCCTTTTTGTAGTTAGGCCATAACTTGGAAGAACTGAGATGCCAGCACAATTTATAATTAGCCTAGGATCGGTAACAATTTTTTTTTTCCTGAGGTATTTTTGTAATTTTAAAGGACTTCACCACCAGCTCATAAGTGGAGCTTTGGTGCAAAAAGGCAAGACTATACCCAGACTGATATATAACATGCCTGTATAATATTATATTCTAAAGAGAAGCTAAATTGTAGTGTCATGGTCAGAATTATTCTAGTTTGGGGATCATATCAAATAAGAAAACAAATTCTCTAAAAAGTAGTCTAGAGCAGTTGCAATGAATATGTACAACTCACTTGTGTAACTCCATTTATTTCAGTGACACCAACATAAGCCAACTGAGCACAGAAAATTACTTAGAACTTTTCTGCTTTCTTTGAGTTACATCAAGATTATGTACTTCATGGTAAGTATACCATCTGAGCAGGCACACAGTGGCAGCACTCCAATGGCTCTCACTTTACAGTGAGTTGGTGCTTTCAGACAAAGCAGGTTTCCTCTGATGGTTTCACTTGCTTGTAATACTGCTGACCTTCATTCCCAGTGGCATTTTCCTAGTCTTCAGACACAGGTCATGGAGCAACTAAGAAATGCTATGCCCCACCTTAAGATTGCATAAGAAAAATCCTGGGATGTTCTCCTGCTAACTCATACCTGACTCCTTCAAACAGCCAGTTCCAGTGGACAGCCACAACCACCAGAAAGGCAAACCACACTGGTCTGATAGTCAGGCAGATGCGCTACACTCATGGTGTGTGTACCAGGGTCACTGCAAGCTGGCTGCAAGCCAGACATTATGCTAATCAGCAGCTGTGACAGCACCTTTAGGAGCCTGCACTGGTTTTGATTGGGGTACAGCTAATCTTCCTCACAGTGGTTGGCATGCGGCTGTTTTGGATTTGTGTTGAACACAGGGTTGGTAATAGAGAGATGTTTTCCTTCTTGTTGAGCAGAGCTTACACAGAGCTTTCTGATTTTCATCCTGCCATGCTGGTGAGCAGATTGCGGATACAAGGGAAGTCACAGGAACCCTCTGTGTCCTCTGCAGCTTCACAAGAAAGAGTACAAGCATGAGACCTAGACAAGAGAAGCCTGGTTCAGCAAGGACAACACAGAACAGCTACGTTTAGCACATTATGGTTCTGGGAACAGTAAAGAGACGTCATCAAGGAGAAGAGAGCAATGCATAGCTGCAGAAGACAAAGATCTATGAGTTTCAGAGACAGGGACATACACATAGGAGAGCTTCTGCAAGCACTTAGAGCACCTGGAAGCTCACGATGTTCAGGTGGTGCCTGCAGGAGCTAATTAATAGAAGGCTGATAGCCTGGCAAGCAGAACTCTTATGACAAAGGTGAGCATATCTCATGAAATTACAGTTATGGCCACTGTTTTCCCCTCAGCAGTCCTCAAGACAGCTGTTGACAAGCTTTATGGATGATACTGTGTATTTTCCTGTCTTCTAAATCTTCTTCTTCCATCTACAACAGCTGATGAAGACTTGATTACATCAGGAACTAACAGTCACCAAAACAGGTGCAGGGGAGTCACAGAGCATGTTTTTGGGAAAAAGCGCTCCTTGATGGGTCGTATCAACCCCAATTCAACTCTGAAGCATTGGCTCCAGTATTGTCTGAAGCAGTCTAGGATGCATTGCAGTAAGAGAAAGACATCAATTTTCCAGGCAAGTCTCAGTGCACAAGGAGGTGCCATTTTCCAAAGGAGAATTGCCGGGAATATGATGTCAAGGACATCTCACACAGACTTTTCTTGGCAAAAGAGACCTTGACTAGCATATTGGGTCAGGTGTCCTAGTTCATGTGCTGTGAACCACTAGCCAAGGTCTCCTGAGAACACACTTTTACTTCACCTTCAGTGTGCCTTATTGAAGTCACATGCCATCATTTTATTTAAACACTTTAGCCTATTGGCTCAAAAAGAGACTACTGCCCATGGAATTTCTCCTCATTCTTCATAAAATGGTATTTTCCAGCTGTTTCTGGGCAGTAGCATTTGGTTTAACGGGCAAACCGAGAAAATTAAATTACATTTGCACAAACAATAGCTCTGTCTGAAACTGCAACTGCTTACATGCTGTGCAAACAGTGCGGGCTTTGTAGTATCAAAAAGATCTTGTTTGAAAATCTGAATTTTTGGATTCAAGGTTTCTTACCTCCTGGAACTCTCTTGGGAACTCCAGAGGCTGAAGGAGTTAATAAAGCACCACCTTCACCTCCAGAAGAATCAAAGCAACTCAGTTTCCATGGGTCACTGTTTTCACTACAAAAGAAATCACCAGCTGAATAGTTATGACACTTCAAGGCATGCCTGTGGGAGGAGGCAGAATAATTCATGCCTGTCAAAAGGAAATTCTCTGCCCAGCAGCACCAACCCTTGCACAGATCCTTTGCAGAGCAGTAGGAAATTCCTCTCCAGCCCCTAAATTTGCTGGACACTTCCCAGTGCCCAGCTTCATGAAGACTGTCTGTATACAGCCCTCAATTTTTCTTCCCTTTGAGGCAGTGCTATTGGAGTTTCTGAGTCACAGATTCTTATGGGCAGCTGTTCCTCATGGTTCTCAGAGCCTGCCACTGATGTGACTTCAGGTTAATGTACAGGCAGTCAGACACCAAAGTGGAAGTAGAAGAGCAGCATGAAAGCATGCTTTGTTAGTTCACTTAACCATAAGATCTGCTTCTGCAATATCTTTCCAGCTCCCTGAATATACCAATTTCCCTTCTTCAGCGATTCCCAGGTTTCGTCTGCTTGGCCTGCTATTTTGCTGGTTGTCCTCCATGTGTAACTCCTCCAAAGACAAGCCTCTTCCCTCCATTTCATTGTACTCACATAGATTATCAAACATGTTTGCAGATACTGTGTAATGTTCAGCAGCAGTGTTCCAGGAAAGCTCTGGTGCATTTTGAATGTAAATTTTCTGGTCCTCATCATTCAGACTTTTTGATAGCACAGCCAAGCACAAAAGACCCCAGCAAAATAGCTGCTGGCAATTGTGTTAAACTAGAGGAATACACTGCCCAACGCAGATCTCTATATCTTTGTAACAAGGATTGCTACAAAACTTCACATCAGAAACACAACACGGTAGTATAGCGTAACTCAGAACCCAGAGAACCAAAAGGGAATATGGAACTCCAAAGAGACTCGATAGGGCTTGGTGAGCTAAGATTAAGAGAAAAAATGGCATTTCAAAACTTCACTCTTGTTCTAATTAAATGCAATCACAGCTGACAAGTAGCTCTTCTCCCCAAGGGCTTACTGAATCTCTTTTAAAGCTTTAATTCTCGATTAAATCAAAGTACAAACAGTTCCAAAAGGCATCACAGACAGCACAGCCACTACTGGAACATTAAAATATAACATCAGCCATAGACACAAATCAACTGATTTCTTATCTGTCTTGTTCTTGTCATGATGAAATCCCCTGCTCATCTCAGTTCAATACCATTCTTTTCCTCTGCTGGCACTCAGTAATTTGCTCCTTTCTTTACAAGCAGCAATGAACTGTGGATGTGGAACAATGAACTCTCTCATGGACAGAAAGTCAAGAAAAGAAAACCCCTTTCACTGGACATCTTTTGCTCTTGGTCTCTCTCTTTCCTGACACAATGTCTGCTTACGTATTTTCAAAAAAAGAGAAGGCTGAAGACACTATTAAAGTTATAATGGTGCAAAAGGGTATCTTTTCATAACACATCTCTTACCTGCACAGATGGAAAGTTCAAAGGGAAGATCCTTATTGGTTATATACAGGCATCCTTTTATAAATGCTGGGAAATCTCTGCAGTTACTTATGGTTTGACACTCTCTGTATATTTGATGCCTTCATGCTGCAAGTTACTGCAGTAGGATGGGCAGGTAGACCTTGGGTGGGGATGGCAGATGGGCTGATGCAGACCCAGGACCCTGCTGTGCTGAAGTACACTTTTGGGGAGCAGAGCCAGCACTCCTCAGCTCCCTGAATGCATGGCAAAGCCCACACAGCCAAGTTACACACTGTTGGAGTGATGCACAGAGCAGATCGCTACAGCTGCACATTGAGGTGCTGGGCCAGGCAAAGCTCCTCCGTCTGCTTGACTCATCAACCCATTCTAGTGCTGCTGCCATCATCCTGCCAATGTATCCATGCTAACAAAACTAAAAAGCAGAGACCAAGCCAAGCACTGATGCTCCCCAAAGCTGCCAGTTATGCCCCTTTAAGACCTTCATATCAAGCCTGGCAAGATTTAAGAACCTGAACCAAGCTATTATTTGTTAATCAGGAGCTATAGCTAGACAGTCATGATTAAGCAATTGCACTGTGAGTGTTGTATGCCTGGCTAATCTTTGTTTCAAGGGAAATTAATGGCAGTCCCAAGGTGAATGGGGAGTCTGGATGACCAGGGTAAAGTCAGTACAACTGAGCAGAAACTGGGGGAAAGATAATTCCAGCAGTGAGCCATCGTAGCCACTGACTCAGTGTCCACCTATTCAAAACAGACCCCAGACTCAAGAGAAGGGAACTACACCTGCAGACTAAGAAGCATAGGAAACGAAAGATATAACTAATAAATAGGGGTTTAAGTATTAAAAAATGAAAAAGTTATGTAATTGTAACCAATGAATACTGATTTATACATTGTTAAAATGTATGCATAGTGTAAAGTTTTAATGATCCATGAGCCAGCATTTCATGGGTTACCACGAAGCTCCCTACTTAGAATAAAATTTAGAATAAAAGATAGAAATACCTCACCTCAGTGTGTGAATTGGTGCTGTGTATCAGGTAATGAGCTCACATCTGAGACAACAACATTACCCTACTAATTAGAAAAATTAGTGGAATTCATGGAAAGTAAAGGAGTTTTCCCATGTGGAGTAACTTGTGACACTGGAGCTTTCTTCTCTCTTTCAGTGGTGCACCAAGATGTTGAATAACGACTTCCATAAGGATTTCTGGATTTTTTTTTTTTTTTAATCATATCACAACAGAAGTTTCTGGTTTTAATTACAGCTGGCGAAACTGGAGTCTGTATTCCATTCCCTCAACCACAAAGATCTTTTTCCATGAGATTTTGATTTAAAAAATATGTTCTTATTGTTCCTCTTTTCCAATGTCTGTGTTTCTCTAAGAACAATCTCAAAGGCCTTGTTTAAGTAGTAATTCATTTTCTCCTCCAACATATTTTTTTCATTTGCTACATGGTCTGTGTCCTTTGAGAAATTGAGCAGCTCCTGAAACGTGTGAATGCTTAGCTCCTCATAAGGGAGGTCTAAGACAACATCCCTCAAAGAGCCTTGAAAGGGAACTAGGATGGATGGCAATTCCCATCCATCTTAAAAGCAAATGAATAACTGCTGTGAGAACAAAGCCTGTGTTCATTGGCAGAACCAACTAGAAAAAATACAGGCCTGGGATTTTGATTCTTCTCTGAGCACCTTCACGTTTAATACTCAGCATCTCAGACTGGAAAAGGAAAAGAAAAGGAGAGTATGCTGTATGTCATCAAGGAAAAGAGGCCAGGAGCTCAACCTGCATTACATGTCTGGGGTTTTGTTGTTTAGTGTTTTAGGAAACTCAAGTCAATTTGGCTTTTAGCACCACCAGTCACTCCTTTAACTCAAATAATGACACAAGTATCAGGACTCCTTATCTCTGTTAAAGACCCATGTGAAAGGTGGTCAGGAGATCTCAAGAAGACAATTATTTAGTTTAAGGAGTGGCTTCCTTTTTAAAAATCCCAAGGAATTATGTCCCCACTTTTCCAGCTTTCTCCACATCTGTTATGAATGAGTGATTCATGTCACTTAAAGAATCGTCACCACAGTTCTTTTTTTTAGGTTTAATTTTTTAGGTTTAATTTGTATTAAACCTAAAAAAAGGTTTCATACAAATTTCCAAAAGCATAACTGAACAAAGTTCAATGTAAGGTTCACTGTATTACCTATTACATGAATGAAACATACAAAGGAAAATCATATTTAAATCAATTCATGCATGCATACAAGCACAAAGTATGTACAGAGGTATAGACCTGTTAAAAATTCACCTCAAGCTCAGTGAAATACTCATGTTGGATGTCTTTGCACCTCTCAACAGGTGAGGATTGAGCTTCCATGAAGGAAGTATCAGCCCAGACCCTAATGCCAGGTTTTGGTGGCCCAAGGGCTGTAAACTGCAAAATTGCTGAATTCCAAGGGGTGTTGCAATGGGAGGGAGGTGCTGGGGCAGCTATTGTGGCCCAGCAGAGCTCCAGGAGCCTCATCCAGGACTGCTGCTTAGGGTTAGATGTAGCTGCCTGTCAGTCCTCCTCCTGGCCATAACCCGGGTTGGAATTTTCCAGTAAATATAATATTGTTTCATCAGGCAAATAGTACATGTAAATAACATTCCAAGCTGTTAGACAACAGCAGCTGTTTAGGCAGCAGAATTCCCAAGGAACACTGTCTCTGATAAGCTCAGAGGGTGCTTATGGCCCATCAATCAAGGTGAAGGCCCGAAGAGAATGCCTGGGATGTAGAGCAGCCAGAGTTGGAGAGTAAGGGACCATTAAAATCAAACACTGGAAGGTTTATTAACATTAGCACCACAGTAGACAAAATTTTAAGTAGCAAAAAATGTATGCAACAACGTAATTAAACATAATCAGGCAGCATAATGCCTAACCTCAAAGCGCCTGAACTAAGGCTACCCTGACAACTTTGTCTTTCCAACACTACATTTCACAAGGTTTGATGTTTCTTTCTCAGAAGCATCTGGGCTAGAAAGTATTCACTTAAGGCTTTATGGAAAGCTTTGTTTCTGGTTGTATAGAAAGCATACGTTTTTGTAAAACCTGGGCTTCAAAGACAACCTTGAAAAATATGAATTTTTAAAATATTCTAATTGATTTTTGTGGGGGAAAAGAATAAAAGAAAGCAAAAATTGACATGACTCTGCAAAGTTTAAAGTTCAATGAAGTCTCCCTGTCCCTAAAGATGAGCAAAGTGCTTTTGTTACAGTGACCATTAGTACACTAATTAGATCTTACTTTTGAAAATCATAAAATAACCACAAAACCTTCTTACCAGAAAGCTACATCTTAACTCTCTGTCCTTATGTTGAAAACCTAACCACTGCTAATCATTGCTACTTGAAAACCACAGCATTTTCAGCACAAGAACAGCTCCTGTGACCTCTTGCCTCGTCTCGCAAACTTCTGCTGAGCTGATGAATGAAGCCACTACCACTCAACAGCAGCAGATGCTCCTCACAATGCTTTTCTCCTTTCTGAAAAGGTGAGCATGCACAAGGCTTAGCAAAAGGAATCTGTTAATCTAAAGACGTGTGATTCTTTGTGACACACCATCTAAACATATATTCATGGGCACATCTCCAGCTCTTCCTTCACCATCAACGGGAACTGAAAAAGTGTGAAAATTAGGAAGTGCTCATGTGGCCTTACAAAAAGCAGACGAAAAAGATCTGTGTAACAGCAGATCTCCTGAGCAAAGGGACACTGATGAAGATGGTGCACAGATAATTTTCAGAAAAATCAGAATTGCTATTAGCAAATGCTATGATTCTTCAGTGGATAATAAACACTAAGAGACAGTTCCTGTTCATTCCCCTAATCAGTAAGAATTCATCTTATATCAGACATGAAATGATGCATGGATTAATGGTCTTGTGATCCCTGAAGTTACAACATGCTGTAAGACTTCGCATAAAATTTTACTTTCAGTGATATAAGTGGTATTATATACTGAAAATCATTAATATAAGCATTTCTTTAGAAGGGGAAGAAAAAGTCATTGTTGGAGATGCAGTCATGTACAGTGACTCAGTGACAACAAACTATTTACTAACAGACCATTGTGCACAAGAAACAGATTCATTACCTGGTGTGCAACAAGCCAATAATTACACACTACAGAGGGGGATTGATTGTTTATTTCAAGGTTGCACAAGCCTGGTTGCCTGGTGGAACTCCACAAATCAAGCATCCCAACTATTAAAGCTTTTTAGTATTTATACTTTTTAGCAAACAAAGGAATTAGTGTTCATTTGCCACAATGCCACAATGCACATTTGTTACATAGTTGTTATTAATTAATGTCCTACCTTCTACTGGTTAATGATTCTCTTGCTTCCCATGCTAATTAGTTTGCATGCTCAGTCTTTCTCTTCTCTTGAGTCAGTGGGCTTCTTGGGTTTGTAGGCTGTGAGCCGTGGTCGCAGATTCCCCTGCAGGGAATTACCTTTTACCCAGTCAGAGCTAATTTCAGCACAGCTGCTTTATTCGTTTCTCCCTTATCTTGGGAGTTCTACCAGATGTCACATAAATTCTGCATTCTTTGTGTCCAATATCAGTGAACATCCTTTCTTCCCAAGCCTTGTTAGACCTCCCCCTAGATCTGAGATCATTGAAGCATGTCATGCCCAAACCTTAAAGATTTATTTTCCTGATGCATGGGCATAATTTAGAATTTGCTTGTTAGCTGCTATCTGTTTCATAGATTAAATCTCCCTTCTTGTTGATTAGGCTTGAAAGTATACATAGATCAACATCAAAGAACATCCTTTCTTAAGAAAACTTTTACATATTCCACATGTTGCAGAAGACAGAACATCAAAGATTAATGTAAACCTTTGCAGCTGTTTTGTTCTTATCATTTCACCCTTTGGGGACTCAGTTAAATGCACATTTTTATAATGCTGTGTTTTCTAGAAAAATGGTCCACAGGATTATTTCTACCACCAGTTCCTGTGAGCTGCCAGGTAACTCCTTCAACTGATAGGGTGTGACCCCAACCTCACTTGGACCTTTTGACAGCCCTTAACTGCCTTACAACAGGTTGGCTTCCCTTGTGCCCCACCTATGCACTTTGGTACCCTGTTAATGTGATGTAATTTCACACTACCCTGACCACAGGAAGGAAAAGAAAGAGGAATTTTTACATGCCAGAGTTAAAAGAAGAAATAATTAATTGTACTACAGTGGGATGGGTATGGTACAGAAAAGGAAGGAATCACAAAAAGCCTTCCCAAAAAGTATTTTAGACCTGGCCGGAATGAGTTGCATCTTTCCCCCAAAGTATAAACCGTGGTTAAAACATGGGGAGGTGAAATTAATCCAAAAATATAAAATCCACTGCCTACACCATAAGAAATAATTTTTCAATAATAAATGATAAATTTTAATAAGAATTTTTTGAGTATGAAATAATAAATTTTGATTTGAAATTTTGAGAGGAATAGGAGCATGCAGAAAGTCCAGACATTGGCACCATGTAAGATGCCACACAAAAGTATACAAATACAGCCCAGGGGCTCTGCATACCTATTCTCTGCAGTTTTGAGCCTGTAAGCAGCCAGCAATCCATTCAAATTCTTTAATAAAAGCCAGGGTTCATGACTGTAACCTCCCTAAAGTCACTAACACATTGGTTTGGCACAAGCACTTAGAAGAATGACAAATTTTACAGTCAAAATGCAAAGAGTCCTCGCACAAATGGAAGATGAGGGCCGAAAGCATAGAAACCCTTCCACCACCCTCCTGCCCAAATCTGGACACAAGACAAGACAGCAGCATGCAGACAAGCCAACCCTTTGTCTGATTTTTCTCCTAGAGCACACACTCGCACTGCTACAAGACAGCTGCAAGCTGGAAAGCAAAAATCAGCGCACTCACATTCTTCCGCTCAGCCAGAAGTCAAGCTAGAAATGTTCAGTAATTCCTGGATATCTAAAGGCAGCATCAAGGCAATTGGAGAAAAGCAAAAATCACAGGTGGGCTTGAGTGTGTGCTAGTTCTCTCTTTATAGAGAGAATGGTAAAATCAATCAATTAAGCAGCGGATGTGCCAGGCTGAGTTTCAAAGCCATAAGCTATGGCATCTTTTTTTCATGGGGCTTTTAAAATTTTTCCAAAATATTTTCTAACGGCTGCAGGGCTGCTCTAAAGCCCAAGTAGAGAGCCTTCCTACTAACATGAATGAAATGTGTGGGTTAAATAGCAGGGTTGTGATTTCTGCATCACAGGAGGGGTACAGGGACAGAATCATCATGACCCTCTACTGTGGAGGCTTGCATCCTTTGCAGGAGGATGAGAAAAGAAGAAAATAGGAAAGCAATGCTCTGGTCACCACATGCTAGTGGGCAAGAATCTTAGGCAGGCCCCAGCCACTGTGTAAAAGCAGACAACAGAGCCATGCTGTACCTCACCACTGCCTTTCCATGGGAGAGACATTTTAGAAAATCCCATGAAAAAATATCCATGAACAAAATCTGGTATACTCCTAAATTGAGAAGTCTCAAGTCACTTGTGCCGTTCTCAGGATCTCCACAGAAATATCACTGGTATAATCTTTAAAACTTCTAACTTACCACATTTCTACTGCCTATGCACTAGACTTATAAAATCTAGGCCCAGGCTAGAAACCTAAAACAAGATTATTTTCCAGTCAGTGTAGCTCAGTCAGTACAGTTTAGTACCTTTGAAAGACCACTGATGTCTAAACTGAAACAAAGCCAGCTAAGCTGGTTAGGCTGTGGGTAAGCAAACACAATTAGGATTTTCCCATTCTGCTCTTCAGCAAACACAGAGGAAGAACAGCTCAGGACCTTCCCTCCTGCTCCTACAATATTGTCTTGCTGGTAGGGTAAATCAGATCTCCAGCAGGTAGTCACCAAAAGGCTGCTCTGAACTGCTTAACTCACAGCTTAACCACCCATGGGCACCCCACTGCTTGTGCTCTGGCAGACATCAGGGCTTACCTGTACCCAATGAAAGGTTTGGCCACTCTCCTGTCTTTCTGCTACAAGGCAAAGTCACAGAATCTGATTTAGTAGTAAAAGCCAATAAAATTGCACATAACACTTAGGTTAGTTTTGCTATGCAGAGGGAAGAGATTAATACCCAATGCTCAGACACAAAACTTGCCTGTCTGCAAGACATGGTGAGGTATAATGACTGAAAAGTCATCAATGTTTTCCATGTGAATTCCTGTGAGAGGCTGAAACTACAAGCAAGAGATACAACAAGAAAATCTGTAGGCAGGACTTCCATAGATGTTTGTATTTTCTTCTCATTACCAGTTTCATTACTTTATATTATTTTGGAATTTTATCAGTAACGACACTTAGACTACATTTAAAATGTTCTGGGATAGACAGCCTCAAGTCTAGAGGGTAAACACACTGTTTTCTACATTAACAAAACACTGGTATTTTTTCCCAAAGAATAGCAAAGAGAAACAGAGAATGGAAAAATGCAAATTATAATCTCTTCATGGTTCAGTTGTGCTGATACCCTGAGACTGTTATTGTCATTTTTCTATGCTCTGTCACCTGTGCATCATTGGTACCTTCCTTGGGAAGAAATATTCATCTTGATTATCTATTTGCCATAAAACCAGCTTCCCCAAAAGAGAACAACTGGTATTTGGTATCATCCACAGGTATTTCTACAAGGTTCTGGTTAGGCTTAGTAACTACTACAGTTTTCTATCTTCGGCCTCATTCTGTTGTCCTAATTGCAAGTATGCAATGCTCATATTGTTTGCATTTTGGTCCATTACAGTTAGAGTTTCATAATCAATTAGAAAAGGACATGAGTAAACATATGTTATATTAGGGCTAATTGTGCTCCTCTGTTGGCTGTCACCTTTTATAACTATCCCTTATTCTCAGCTACATAATTTTAACTACTTCGACGTAATCATTTTTAGACTGATGACAATCACAGTTATGTTTCTTTTCGTTCCTTGAGTAACTCAGCCAATTTCCTAAGTGCATCAATTTCCTCACCCCTGGCTTTGATCCTATCAAGAATTGGCTTCAATTCCACATTGCTGAGTATGCAGGTCAACTAACTGGGCTATGCACTTTATACCCCAAGTGACGTGGAATGCCAAGTTGAATCCTGGACCTCAGCATTGTCCCAGTTTGTACTTGACAAAGAGTCCTGTGGAAGAAACAGAAAGCAGAAGGTGTGACTTGTCAGCTGGAGTTCAGGCAAGTAGAGATGTTTAATTAGTGCATTTACTGACAGATTCCCAGTCAGCCTTCACGCACTGCACTGCCTCAGCAGCACACAGGTGCCCAGGTTCCATGTATGATAACCCTTCTCCCTGGTGACCCCATCCTACACATCCACTCTCAACTCTCTTTTTTGTCAAAGACTGCATTTTTTCATTGACATGAGAAAAGAATTTTTGATCCCAAATGGTTTCTTAATTTTCAGAGGACACGGGAAGAAGTTTGAGATTGACAAGCGAATCAGACTACAAGATGCCAGTGCTACAGTTAAGTCTGCAAACAGGTTATCTCTGTCTTTGCCACCAAAAAAAGTATAATACAGCAATTCTGCTCTATGGTACTGAAAAATTACTCCCATTCCACCAACATATCTCTGGTATTAGTAAAATAAATCTGCTTTCCTGTTCCTTCTACACATGAACAAAGCCACAGGTACAAAAACATAGTTTTGGCATTAAAAGGTGTATGCACCAGAAGAGTCTGTAGCACAGACTCAGTCAGAGATAACATAACCAAGATGTATCTGTTGAATAAACTTGCACCATAGTTATCTAATTCCTAATTTGGCTAAGAGGCTGTCAAAAAATGAGGTTTCAAAATTAGCAGCTGTACCTACAGAACAATATTAACAGACTGTCTATGTAAACACCTACTGGCTGTGTGTATGACTTTCTGTGCACTGGAAGAGTGAAAATTTCCCAAACATAAAGCTATCAGTTAAAAAAAAAAAATTTAAAAACCCCAAAAAACATCTTTAAAAAAGCCACAAAAAACCCCACAAAGCTTACACAACTATATATTCTGATTATTAGTTACACTTCAGATTTACCTTTTTTTGCAGTGAAATCAGACTTCATTAAGCTCTCCCATACTCTATATCTTAGTTTTGTATTTTATGAGCTGTAGTAATCATTTTTGTCAAAACATTGCTCGTAGGTATATTGCTTCTGTCTTGCAAAAGCTAGCTCCTTTGAACAAAGGAAATAAATGTTTTCAATATTAAACTACACTCTTAGGTGTAATTATGCTCTGTTGTGCATTTCAAATGTTGAAGTGAAAAATCAAGTGAAGTTGAATAATAGGGGTGAGATAAACCCCCATTTGGGTTACCCATTTTGGTGTAACCAAAGTTTGGGGTAACCAAAGCAAAATGTTATTGTATTCCTCATCTATCTGTGCTCAAAATTGTTACTGTCTCTTCAAGACCCTGCAGCCAGAAATTAAACCGCCGGGCAGCGGAGGGAGGTGCTGGTCCCTTTCACAAGTCAGAGTCACCCAAGCTGAGCTCTCCTGTTTGTTGGCTTGACTCTTAGACTCTCTCTTGGCTCTTCCCTCTCTTGCTTCTTGCCTCTTGGCTCTACTGGCAACAGCAGGAACCCAAGAAGCTGCATTTCACAATCAAAATCTGTTTCAGAGTGAATGATGCAGCAATAACGGCCAGAAGACAGCATTTTCAGTGCTTGTTTTTGTCCCTGCAACACACCCATGTGAACAGCAGCATTGACAGCTACGGAGTACAGGAGGAGGAGGAGAGACAGCGAGTGACTTGTCCAAGCCAGCTGCTTGCTCTCTGCTGCCGACAGTAGAACATCATCCCTCCACGAGTTCCAGCCCCTGAGCGAGCCGCCAGCCGCACTCGCAGACAGAGCTGGTGCCGCCAGAGAGACGGGCGGGGAGGGCAGGGCTGCCGCCCTTCCCCCTGTGCCCCCGCAGCGCCCGGCAATGCGGCCGCTCCGCCCGCTGCAGCGTCACTCTGTGCCCGGCGTCACGGAGATCTCAGCACCTTAGTAACTACTGTCGGTTACCGATGTTTTCCACCTGTTGCTGTTCTGGGTTTTTTTTGTAAACTGTTCTTTTTTCACTTGCATCTACTCATATTTGCTTCTCCTCATTGGTAGAAAGGGATTGGCTAAACTACAGGGGAGGTAATTCACTTTAGACTGTGCACTCCCATAACTTATCTTAGACCAAAACACACACCTCCTTCAACAAATAGTTTTGTGAGAAATGCTACTCACTTCCAAAAAATTTAAAAGGTTTATTAAAACCTTATCAAAAATACAACAGAAAACTGAATAGAGAAAATATTATGGTGCCGAGGCAGAGGACTTTTCCCACCACATGCTCATCCACACAATGGAGGTTTCGCCTTTTAGCCCCTTAGCCCCTCCAGAGTTCAGTCCATCGACTCCTCCTTTGCTGTCCAGTGGTGGAGTTCACTTCCTTAAATATTGACCGGAGGTCAGGTGCTGCCATAGTAACAAGCCAACCCTCCCAAATATCCCAAACCCAGGCCACCTCCCTTATAACAATGCAAGGGGGGTCAAACATAAGTCTAGAAAGCTTCTCTTAACATATATACATGATATTTGCATTTTAATTGTGAAAATCAGCCATCACATTACTCATCTATCACTCTTAGGAAAGAAGGGACAAGACCAAGCTAACGAGGTGACATACAACTACTTCTTAAAAACTGACCACTTAAGAAAAATATCTGCTGGCCACTGCATTTCTTTTCAGGAAAAAAAAAAAATAATTAGTTTCTCTTATATGTGAATCTTTGGAACACACTGTAAAGAAGGCTTTCTTCAACATGTACAAAAGAACCATGCACAGTTGCTTTCTGATGGGATTCTGATGACAGAGAAAATATCTTTTGAAAAAAGTACTGTAAATGTTCTGGAAATACCACTACTGTGACCGTGAGGACACAGAATTGGATGGACAAGATGCTTCACCACGATCCACTGGACTGAGAATCCAAAGCTCCAAGAATTCAGTCCAATATGAACACCATCTGCAAACTCCCCCATGGCTACCTAACTTTAAATCTGCCTTAGTCATAAACTGTGAGATTTAAGAAAAAAATGTGATGTTGAAACCAGAGGATAATAGAAAGGTTATCAACGGAAACCCATCAGAAAGGATAATGCTTAAAATTTAAAAGTGTTTAAAACAAATAAATAAAGCCCAGGTACTGAAAATAAGGATGAAAAGATATATATGATATACAGCATGCTTAGACATACTGGAAAAAGAAGCAAGGAAAGACAGTGGATGTTGAAAGAATGAATACTTCCTTAGAATTTTGATCATTTATATATTTTCCCAGATTAAGAAATGTTTATAACATTATTTTATTATATTGTATTGTATTGTGTTGTATCATATTGCACAGTACTGTATTTTTTGAATGCATATTTTATTAAAGGACTATTACAGGGATTGTCAGACCTGTGGCAATTGAGTTTGCAAGACCACTGGTGAGCCTCAACAAATGAAGCCAAAGTGTCTGGGAAGTTATCCCCTGATGTTACTCATGATAGACGTGGAAATATACTCATGGAAATCTCTCTTAATACTGTCACATTGAGGGCCTGCTCTGAGTGGAGATTCTCCCTGCCTCTGCAGCCTTCAACCTCCAGATCATGAAGAAAACAAACTAAACTGGCCAATCCCACCTACCAGCACAGTAGAAAAATTCATCTGATGCCATGGGGACACATTCATATCAGTAAACTTGCTTCTCAGGCTGTATGTCTAGAAACAGGTTTAACTGAGTCTGAGAACTAGCTTGGCAGGCTGGGCTAATATTTAACAAGAGTTCTGTGAGCACTGATCTAGTTTCCAAAGGATTAAACAAATGGCAGGGCACCAAGGATCCTTTGATTCTTCCACTGTCACCACACATACTCTTGTCCCAGTCTATTAGATAAATATGTTTGAAAGTTAGTACATCAGTCCACACTTATGTATTGACCTGATTTCGAGAAATGTTCAGTGTAATTCCCACTTTGATCCCAGTACAGCAGGCCCTCTTCATCCCAGGAGAGAAATGCATCTTCTGCTAAGAGTGAGAGAGTAAAAGAAGTAGCAAACATAATGAGATCATGAGCAGGAAAAATGCTACATGTTTTATGTATCAATATTATAGATCAATGTAGCAATCATTGGATTTTTTTGTATTTCAATTCAGGTTAAAATGCAAGGGCACATGCAATATTACCTAAAATGGCAAGACACTCTGGCAAGTGCACTTGTATAGACCGTTCTCCCTGCTGCCATCTGCATTCCCTTCTGTATCTCCCATTATCCTACATTCCAGGTAAACACTACCCTTATTCTTTTATAAATTAATTCTCCCTCTCTCTTTTTTTTTTTTTTTTTTTTTTTTTTTTTTTTTTTTTTTTTTTGTTTTTTTTTTTAAAAATTTTAAAGGGACAACAAAAA
>VYZP01077238.1:29685-45903 GCA_013400635.1 Hypocryptadius cinnamomeus
CGTCTTCTTCTTCCCCCTCCCCACACACCCGCCTCCAGCGCTTTCCCGCCGCCCGCCTTCCACGCACGGCGGGTCCCGCCTCGCGCCGCTGCCGACACGGCCGCCGCTGCCGCTGCGGGAACAAAGGAGCGAAGCGGCGGCGGCGCGGCCGCCAGCCCGGCGCCCGCCGCAACCCCCGCTCTCCCCGCAGCCGCCCGGAGCTATCCGCGGCGCCTTCTCCGGCACCCGCCGCGGGGTTTGTGGCCCCCGCCGGGAACAGGTGGGTGAGGGGTGGCAGGCTGGGCTCGGCTCCGTGGGGCCTTCATCACGCCGGGGTGTGCCCGGGCCTCCTCTTGGGCGGCCTCGTTGCGTTCGGCCTTCGGCGGGGCCGCTGCGGGGCAACGCAGGCGGCGAGACAATGAGGTTCCTGTGTCTGGCGGCGGCGTGGGGCCTGCCGGCGGCGGGGCCGACCGTGACTCAGGCAGTTGCGAGGAGNTTTTTTTGTGCTTTTTTTGGTTTTGGTTTTTTTTTGTAAGACTATCAAAGGGACAAGCAAAAGCTAGAAATTGTAGAAATTGGTGTCTGTGCATTCCTGACCCATTTCCAGATACCAACTGGTATCTGGAAATGGGTCAGGAATGCACAGACAAATCTTCAAGTGCTGAGAAATGAATAAGCAGGTAGCATAACGGCTTGTGGTGACTTTGGAGGGCCATGAAGTAAATGCTTTCTCAGAGTTGTTAATCCTGCATATTCTTTGTTTCAAACAGCATTCTCAGCAGTGGCAGCGTGTTTTTTCCAAATATATCTTACTTCTGGACATGGAACATGAATACTACTATCTTAATCAAAATTACCTTCATTTGTTTACATTTACAAGGCTTTTAAAATAATCTCCGTAACACTAAGTTACAGAGAGTTAAAGACTTGCCAAAACAAGAACATGGACAGTTCTGAAAAGAGTCTGATGCAAATGGCTTATGAAAGTTCTTCATGAACATTTTTACATTCACAAATTGAGGAAACATCATCTAAGGCTGCCACAGCAAGAATACTGGGTTGCCATGCAATTAATCCCTTTGCAGAAGCCTAAACTGGCCACTACATGAACCAAGTCATTATGGAAATCAGAATAATGTGCATCTTGGTTTTCTTGAGTTGCTACATACCTCTCAAAAGTCACTTAAATCAAGATGTTCAAAATATTTTAAGAATTTTAGGTAAATGGTGTTGTAACTTGGACACCTTGAAGGACACATTAGACTTCTGTTCAGGGTGGAGCTTACAGGAACTTTGCCAAAGCATGTTCATTAAAGACTGTCTCAGTCTGTCTATGCATCAGACAGCTGGATTCTCTGAGGACGCATTGTTTTAACCTCTGTGTCATTGGCACAAGGAGAGGAAATTGAGAAGCGCTGGCCAGGATCAACACAGCCAGCTTCACAGAGACATTTATTCACCACAGTCACAGAGATTCACAACTCAGCATGCCTTAAATTACACCATAGTAATAATAATTCCAATATTATAATATGTATAATTATAATCATAATTAACTATTATCTTGTTGTACCTCGGAACAGGAGATCACAATATTTTCAGTAGTACACAGAAAAAGAACATGAAGACTCTGTAGTCGAGTCATTCTCTATATTTCTTTTATAATGGAGGTGAGATACTCAAATGTCAGCATTACAGAAGAAAGTAGGAGGGAGAAAGTACTGGCAGTGTTTTACTGTCCTTCTTAGGTGAAAGCCTAAAATTATATGCCATAAAGTAGTCCAACATATTTTAGAGAAGAATCAGTGGGAAAGATGGCCACTCTGTCCTCTGTTGGACTGCACCCAATACATGTCTAAAAGCTACCAAAACGTTTCAGGAATGCTACACCTCAAGCCTCTCCAGAGGGCAGACGCCCTTCATGAGGAGGTGAGCTTACAGTCTTTCAAAGGAGTTTCTGGAACCCTGTTCAGATTCCCAAACCATTTATTTCCTGCTGGCCTCATCTGACAAGTTCTAGGTACCCACGTTCTTGAAGAATTCACAACATGCAACGAGAAACAACAGCTCCAAGATGATGGAAACAGTGTTTCTGGTCTACAATGAATATATTCATAGAGAAGACTTCTTTAAAAGTGTGTCCCTTGAACCAGTCACCCACTTCCTCAGAAGGCAGCCTGCTTGTGATGCGGTTAAACAAACATGAAGGAGGTCCAAAATCACCATCGTCTTTTGAAGCTGTGGCTTCTAAGGATGCAGATATTATTTTGCTCCTTGTGATAAAATCATAGGGTTACCCTGGGAGTGTCCTCCTTTTATCGGTCCTTGAGATACCAAACATCACAAGTTAGAAAAGGTTTCCAAGGCAGTTTTTTGTGAATCTCATGGTACTTTTGAAGGTACTAACCACTTAGAAGATAAGATTCTGTCCAAAATGGCATGTAGAACTAGCTCATTATCACTGGATTAAGTAAAATGTGTAGTTATTTCCTTCTTCTTGTTCTGTGAAGCTCCGCTCTTCAGAGCAGTGAAAGAACTATGTTATCAGACAACTGGCAATTAAATTTATAATCGGAAATTTAAATTGGACGTTCTCTTCCCTTTCGGGACAATACTCTTGCATTTTTACTTTCCATCTCACAAGACGCCTGGATGTTGTAGGTAAGTTTAGGTCAAACAAAAAGAAAGCAATACCCAAGAAAATTGTATTTTAAAGGCAATCTACGTTCCCTAAGACTCGACGTACCGCAGCGTGCCAGCGCTGAGGCACTCCGTCCCTCGGACACCTAGCGGTAAGCAGGCACTCCGGCAGCGAGGAGCCTCCCCCGCCCGGGGCTCCCGCGCTCGGTGACGTGGCTTTGGGGGAGAACGGCCGGCGCGGCACCGCGACCGCCCCGCCCCAGAGCGGCAACGGGCGGAGCGCGGGGCGGCAGCACGCATGCACCGGCGGGCGGGCAGAGGGAGGAGCCGCGTCCGCCGGGCGGGCTGGGCTCCTCCCTCCTCCTCCTCCTCCTCCTCCTCCNTGCCCGGGCCTCCTCTTGGGCGGCCTCGTTGCGTTCGGCCTTCGGCGGGGCCGCTGCGGGGCAACGCAGGCGGCGAGACAATGAGGTTCCTGTGTCTGGCGGCGGCGTGGGGCCTGCCGGCGGCGGGGCCGACCGTGACTCAGGCAGTTGCGAGGAGCGGCTTGACCGGACACCCCCGTCCGCTGCCGCGGCTCCTCAGCCTGGCAGTCTCGCGGGTCTTTTGTGTCCGTGTGTCGGAGGAGGCGGAGGGGATGGGAGGCGCAGTAAAGACGCGCGGCACTGCGGGCGCTTGGCAGGGCCCCCCGCTTTGTCTGAGTCAGCCGCCGGACTGCACCCGCCTGGGGAGCGCCCTGTGCCGGTTCGGTTCCCCCGTACCGACACTGGGCGCTGCCGAGCGCGAGTGAGCGGCGAGTGACCCGCGCAGCCTTTGTGCATCCTCCTTTTGTTTTGGTCCTGTGTTTCTCGTGATCCCTCTTCGGAAGGAGGATGTTGAGGCCACTCGGTATTTAGGTCAGTGAGCCCGTTGTTAACGCAGTCCCGGGTTTTCGGGCTGGTTTCAGCGCGTGTTGGGGCCCTCGTTTTTGTCGTTACGCCGCCGGTGTGGGATCGCCCGGCGGGACGGCGGCAGCCCGGCCATGGCCTCGGGGCCGAGAGGGTGACTGAGGTGCGCGGCCTGGGCCGCTGACGGGATTTTCCCTCCCCTTCCTCTGAGTTGGGCTGATGACGGCGGGGGTCCTGGTGGAAGGAGACCTGTTTCAATTATCTTTTCCCCTCCTTCCGAAGGGGAGCGGTTGGGTGTAACCCTACCCGCCCCGGGTTGTGAGGTGCATTGGTGGATGGTTGCCCTGGGGCGCCGATTGCGGGAGGCGGCGGGCTGGTGATGCCGCATTTTCGAGGCTGCAGGTCGGCACCCTCTCCCACCTGGAAGGGAAGGGCAGTCGGATTTCGCCGGCGCCTCCTCCCGCCGGAGCCGGCGGCCTGCGGGAGATATAAATAGGGACTGACTTCAGCGGGCGGCCCGGGCCCGTCACGCCGCCGCCTGACAGGCGGAAGCGCAGGCGCTCCTCCGTCCATGTGACCGACCCACCGCGGCGGCAGCGGCACCGCCGAGCGGGCAGTGCCCCGGCCCGGAGCTGCGGTAAGGGGTCGGTCGCGGTGCGTCAGCCGTAGCGGGGTTCCCATTGTCGGGAGGCGCCTTAAAAATGAGCGCGGGTGAAACCCCGGCCGTCTGCTGGAGCCTGGAAAAGCACGACTTGTTCAGCGTTGGATAGCAGCGACTTGATCATTCCGTCAGGGGCATGCATTTCAAATAGTGGAAGACTCTGCAGACCAAAGGAGCTGCTGAGTTTCTAGTTTTTACTGGAATATTAGAGTTGGCGCCTAAAGCAACATTTAGTAAATGGTGAAATTTTAGGGCACTTGGAAATTAAGCATGTCAGTTGATGTTGGCAATGTGTTTGATAGCATATTGGTTTTAGCTGGTTAGTAGCAAAAGGGCAGAAGTAGTCTTTTTCTGTGTTATATAGACATAGGTCTGTGTCTTGTCAAAGATGACAAGATTTTTTTAGATTTCCTCTAGGTGTGTCAGGCTTTTTTCTAGCTCCTTTGACTGGTGTGTTTGGGTGTAAAACTGTATCAGAATAATTGTGAAGTCATGTTGTAGCCAGAAAGAATGCTATTTATACCTGGAAAGTGTTATGAAGCTATGAATAGTACAGCTATTTATACCTGGAAAGTTAGGTCCTGTGACTGCTGGCTGACAGGATGAATTTTGCTTGTTTACTTTCTCCTGGTTTTGCTTACTGTCATCCCAGAAGTTTAGTTTATCTAAAGGCACCTGTCAGTTGCAGTTGTACTAGGGAGACATAAGTTACTACTTGCCGTGTGAGGTCTCTTAATTAGAAGCATTTTTCTTTACGCTGTAACAAATTCACTTTTGGCATTTTTGACTTCTAGCAAGTCTCACCTGTCAAATATCTCTTACTGTGACAGTTTCTGAACAGGAAAACAGCCATCCAAAGTTTATACTAAAATGTCTTCAGATGCCTTATACGCAGCTTCTACTAAATTTAAATTTTAGTGCAATATTATTACTTGTCTTCAATTTGTAGCAAATGTATGATTACTTTGTTCCAGTTTTATTGCTCTTGGGAGTGAAGGATTTGGCTGCTATGCCTTTTTCTATTAACCTTGCTTTTCAGAGGTTAACAGGCGGTGAAGGTGAAGACATCATTTCTAACACGCTTAGCACTGACTGGGTCTGGGGAGCTTAGAAGTCTTGACACAACCTGATTAGAGAAGGGGGTTTTTTCTTCTGTAAATGTATAAGCTGTGTAACAGAACATACTCGATAGTTTGGAGTTATCTCCCTTAGAAGAGTGTTGTGAGAGTAATTGTGAAATTAGCCTCAAAATGATGTGAGATCAGCACTGAAAAAGCAGGGCTTTTCTGCTGGAGTCTCTTGGCTCTGTTGGAGTCCAGAAAAATAAGCTATGTTATTTGCCAGAACTGTTTTGTGGGTATGAACTTAGTCTTACTTATTCTGCATATCCCTATTAGTGCTCAGAAGCTGGTACTTAAGGAGTTTTTTTTGGCTGTCAAATTAAATTAACCTGTACATGCAGTTCAGTGCTAAGCAAGTACATTATTTCTCAGTATTAGTATGATGACAATTTGTCTTGTCTTAAAGGTTCGTAATGATGTTACTTAGCAATAAATTGTGGTCTTGAATGGTATGTTGTTATATATATGTCATATAACCCTCTTTAAGAATGGTGATATCACTTGGTGAGGCAGGGTGAGAAGACATACTTAAAATTATTTTAATTTTTTATACTTTTAACCCTGTAATTGATTTTGGTGATATGCCAGCTCCTAATGCAGTTTTTGATTTTATTTACAGCATCGAGATGACTCAGGAGACAAACCAGACCCCAGGGCCTATGCTGTGTAGTACAGGATGTGGATTTTATGGAAATCCTAGGACAAATGGGATGTGTTCAGTTTGCTACAAAGAACATCTTCAGCGACAGCAGAATAGTGGTAGAATCAGCCCAATGGGTAAGGTTGTGGGGAATTGTTGGGGCTTTCTATATTTTTTTAGAAATGAAATCTACAGAGGAGTACAAGGAATATTAGAATATTTTGTTGGAGAACTTCTGAAAGCTGAACTGAAAGAACTAATATTCGAAGAAAATGCTACTTTAAAGCACAGTAAAGATAAAAATAATTTCTGTCTAATGTGTTCTGGTTTGCTTCTGGCACTCAATGATAACTTGCTTTCCCACTTAGCCACTTCTGTTAGCATTTTCTTATGCAATCTCTATTTTGGTTATTAAGTAAAAGTGTCTTTAAGTAAAAAGTAATAAGCAGTAGCATTGAAAATTGTATGCAGGCAGTTCATAGCTGTATAGGAGACTATTTGATTGATGTGTTTTCTACAATTTGTTCATAACTTGTCGAATTCTTGTTACATAGGAACAACCAGTGGTTCAAACAGTCCTACCTCAGACTCTGCATCTGTACAGAGAGCAGACACTAGCTTAAACAACTGTGAAGGTGCTGCTGGCAGCACATCTGAAAAAACAAGGTAAAATTAAGGTAGTACTGTGATGGTCAAGTGAGCTGTGAGTGTGCCGGAAGGCCTGCAGCAATCCTGCTCTGTTGCAGTGAGTGTCTGCAGAAGAAAATGGACCTGACAGGGCTCTATGAATCCATGTAAATTGAAAAATCATTCAGATATTTGGTGTTGTAATGCTGCAGTAAAAGGAATATGTTTTGTTTATCTACAGAACTAATTTTGTTACAGGCTTGCCTGTTTTTTTCTAGGGAAACTAAAATAGAATAAAGAAGTGTATTTTCATGATAGTAGAAGCAAAGGTCAGGAGAATGTATCAATGGTGACTGAACCAGTAGTTCATTAATGGGTCTGAACAGTTCAAACTTTTATTATTAGTGTAAAACTGATGTAAATTATGTGTTTCACTGTGCTTAAACAGAAACGTGCCTGTTGCCGCTTTGCCTGTAACACAGCAAATGACAGAAATGAGCATTTCAAGAGAGGAAGAATTGACACCGAAAACAGAGACTGAGCCAGGTATGTTCTCAGAGTGACACTGGGCATAACCAGTGTCTTGAGTGCAGGGTTTTTTTGCTTTCTGAGTAGCCATCTCCTGTTATGGTGGTGGTCTTAAGAAATGTGTTTAGGATGGTTTTGAGTACTGTCTTCTCAGAATCAGGAACAAGGACTAGTTCTAGAACAGCTTTATGTTAAATGTTAGTGAAAGAATTGACACTTATGAGGGTGTTTCTAGATCCCTAACATTTGTTTTTAAAAGTGAGGCACTCTAAAATCGTATTAGGGCAAGGTGTTCTGTTTTGAAGTCGAACTGTTGGGATTCGGTATGTTATCTAGCAGGACAATTCCAGCTGACTCATGGCAGTCAAAATGGCTTGTTGTGTTTGGAGAAGAGTGCTTAATAAATTCCATTCTACAGAGAAGTGAGGCTGTTGGCGAAGGGAGAATAGGTGGTTTTAGAAACATTAACAGAAGTTGCTTAGGATTCTTGAACTAATTGAGTAATCTGTGGATATAATCAGTGCATTCCAGGGATGTAGAGTAGTTGCAGCTTTAATTGCTATGTGTGAATTGTCCGTTTAACAGTTCTATTCTCATAGCTGGATAGTTGTAGTTGGAGTAGTAAAACTTGGATGTCTAAACTATTGGAGTGAGGCAGCTTGCTTAACCTAACTAGTGAACAACCGAATTCGTACCAGTTTGTTCAAATGGATATCTTAATGCACTTGTTTTGTTCTTTAAAAAATCCAGACTCTCTTATTTAATTTACCAGCTCTGAAACAGTTTTAAAAACTAAAAGCTGATGTGTAGTAGGATATCTGTTTACTCAAGCTGAAGGCAAAATTTGTTTCTTCAGTTTTGAAGTCATTGGGATGAAAATGGCATCAGATGCTACTAAGCACTGTATCAAAGTGGTTTTTATCTAGTTACATCTTTGCCAACAAAGACTGGTCTGACACTTGATGTTAATTTTCTCAGTATTTGTACAGAGGGTTTTATCATTTTCATAAGTCACACTAAGTCAAGGTTCTGTGACACGAGTTAAAGTACAGTTATACAATATATTGCGTTTTTTCATTATGTATGGACTAAGAGGCAATTTTTGCAATTATTAAATTTCTGTAGCTGATGTCATCTGAAGAGGCTTCACTTTGTGACTGAAAAGTAATTTCAACTTTGCACCAGTATTCATTAACCCATTGTGCTGTGTTATGAAATCCCACTGGAATGTGTCAGGAATACATAAAATGGTAGTAATGCAGAAGTAATAGGTGATTTTACTTTTCTTAGTTGTCATTTTGCCAGCTGCAAAGAAAGTAGTTATTGTTGATGTATAACCTGTTTTTCAGATAGTGTGGGTCAACTGTATGATAGGTCACACAGCTCACTATTGATTAGAATGGGGGGGAAAGTCCAAAGCAGCTCAAAGATACTTAGGAATTGTAGTAAATGATATCACAGGTTGAAACCAGTAAAAACTGTCACAGGCTTGTGTAGAGATGCTTGGAAATACTACCAGAGAACTTAAATGCCTCTGCAAAGAACTTGAAAACTTGAAAAAACTACCTCCTGAGAGAACATACCTGTAAATTCATGAGGCTGCCTCAGCTGCTGTGATGCCCAAGTTCCCTTTTAAGTATTACTGTTTGGCACAGATCCTAGACAGCATAAGATAATGTCCTTGTATACTATTCTTAGGGTTTGTTAGACATCTTAATTTAACAGTGTTGGCTATATTTAGTGGTGCACTACTCTGTGTTTTGCAGGCAAGAGAAACTGGCCTAGACTTTTTATTAAAAATTCCTGATGTGTCTGGACTGGTCAGATTTTTTATCTTCCTTTTTTCCAGTAGCATCCTTTATGTGTTGGTCTCTTGAAGACAAACTGGAACAATGGTAAATAATTTGCATCACCTAATAGCAACAAAAGTTAATACTTTCTTTGCAGTATGATTCTCTAAAATAACACAGTCATGGAGTTGTTAATGAAATACAGTGTAGCTGTAAGCATAGGCTGATGCTAGGACAGTTTCATAACCAGACAGTATTAGATCATGAACTGTATCTTCAACAGTATGAAGTCACATTCTCTTCTGCCAGCTGTTCGTTAGCAAAAGACATTTTTTATGCTTCCCTTATGAATCAGAAAGTTTAAAAGAAGGATTACATCCGGTAAACTAATTTTTTTTTGCTTTTGGAATTGAAACAACTGACTAGAAAGTGGAGAAGTTGAGAAAAAATTAAACTGTGAAGTTTAACAAGCTTGTTTCTCTTGATTTTGTTGGGCTTTTGGGTTCTTTCTTTGCTCAGGTTGAGGTTGCAACCTAGATTCGCCTTCACAGAAAACCTGGTGCTAAGACAATCGTACCTTAACATCTGAAGAAAGGCATGGTAGATGTAACTCCGTTGTAACTCACATGATTGTTTTCTTGTAACTTGAAGTGCTCTGGGTCTTGACTGGATGCCAGGCACCCATCAAAGCCCCTCTATCACTCACCTTCACAGCTGGATGGGGAGGAGAGAAAATAAAATGAGGGGTTAATGGGTTGATATAAGGATGGGGAGAGATCACTCCCCAAATACCTGTCACGAGCAAAACAGACTTGAATAGAGGTATGGAGTTTATCATTAACAAGATCAGAGCAGGATAATGAGAAGTAAAATCAGACCTTAAAAACACCTTCCCCCCACCCCCTCTTTACACACCTCCACATCCTCTGTGCCTCCTACCCCACTGGTGCCAGGACCCAGGGTTGCAGTCAGTTCATCACCCAAGGCTCCTCCTGCTGAGGGAGAGGAGTCATTCTCTTGCTGCAGTGTGAGGTCCCTGCCACTGAAGAAAGCTCTCTATGAATTTATCCAACATAAGTGTGTGTCACGAGCAGCAGGTCCCTGAGAACTGCTGCAATATGAGTCCATCCCATGGGCAATGGGATAGACTCATACTGTTGCAGGGTGGGTCACTTTTCCATGGGGTGCAGTCTTTCAAGGACAAGGCTGCTCCAGCCTGGGAGCAGAGCTCCTCTGTCTACAGGTCTCCCATGGGGTCACAGCCTCCCTTCAGGCATCCCCCTGCTCTGGTGTGGGCCTCCTCTGTGGGCTGCAGATGGATCTCCGCATCCCTGTGGACCTCCATGGCTGCAGGGGCACAGCTGCTTCACCACGATCTGCACCATGGGCTGCAGGGGAATCTCAGCTCCAACGCCTGGGGCACCTCCTGCCCCTCCTTTACTGACCTTGGTGTTTGCAGAGTTGTTCTTCTCACATGTTCTCATTGCACTCATCTCTGGCTGAGATTACAGATATGCAACAATTTCTGTTTCTCTTTCTACTTAAATATGTTACCACAGAGGTGTTACCACCATTTCTGATAGGCCAGAAAGCGGCACATCCCACTTTGGAGCTACCAGGGATTGGCTCTGCCAGACATGGAAGAAGCTTCTATCATCTTCTGATAGAAGCCACCTCTGTAGCCTCGCACTACCAAAACCAGGCCATGCGAAACCAATAATACACCACTAAAAATAAATGGTTTTGAAAACAAGTTTGTTTCAACAATTGTATTGTTTTAATGCACAGCATATTTTTAGCATTTTCTTAGACTTTCGTAGGTGATTACTTTGCTAAATTATCTGCCTCTAGTCAGGTCTATCAGTGTTTCCAGATGTAGTATCAGCACTGGCTCAAGGGTGTAGTACTTTTTGTGGTTGTTTTTTGTTGTTGTTATTTAGAAGTTTTTTGGTTGGGTTGGGTTTTTTAGTGCTGTAATACTCTGATTTAGAGAATAGCATTATATGCAAGTGGTATTGCTTATGAAAAAGTAAACCAGAAATTGAACTGATAATGGTATTGTGTAAGTTACATATTTTAAAAATACCCAAATACTGTTAACTTCCATCCATGCTGTAACTTATCCTTTCATTCAGCATCAGCAGTATTAGAAGACAGCAGGCGATTCTGGTTGGCATGTCTCTTTGCCTTCTATCAAGCAGTTAGGGTTAGAGCTATTTTACAGCTGTTTGGCATTCAGGTTGAGAGACCCTGTAACAGGTTACCGTTGCTATGCTGTAGGTAGAACCAGTGTGTTGCAGGTAATATTGTGAGTAAGATGTAAGTAAGGTAGCTTATCAGGTAAGATCAAGATGTAAGTACATGATGTTCCTTAAATCTGGTTATAATGAGTGCCTTGTTTGTTCTGGTTTGTTTTCACACATGGTTGTAGTAGTTTTCATCATGTTGCTTGCTGTAAACAGTTCAGTTGTATTAGTAACATTGTCTGATATGATAATTCTGTATTGTGTTTGAAATAATTAGCTTGTTTTCATGTTTCCCATGCCTGCTGTAGCTTTGGTAAACACACCTGATTGAAAAATTTCAGAAATTAGGTCTCTTGTAAGCGCTGAAGCAGTTCACTGCATAGAAAAGTGCTGAGGACCTAACTGCTGGTGCTGTGCGTGTTGGTGATAGCACATTGTTATTATTATTCTAATAGTGATACACTATGCACGTCAAGTCTTCATGATAACCAAATTAAATTGTGTTTCTGTGTGATACTGAAACTGAGGAATCTGTATGTTGTATTAATGGGGCATATTAATTTAAGGTATTAAATACGCAAATAGAAGAGTTAGAGTTGGGCATGCAGAAAGCAAGTGGCATGCTGCAGCACGTTTATATTCTCACTCTTCAACATGAAAGTAAGCATGAGGGAGGTTTGTTCTGCAGCGTTTCATCACAGGCACATAGGTCGGCATAGAGGTTGTAGTTCCTGAGCAAAAGTTCAATAAAGCATAACAGGTACTCCCCATCCTTCCAGACTGAAATTTTATGTACAAGCACTTTGTTGTTTTAGATTAACCCCAGCAGACAGCTGAGTGCTATGCAGCCACTCACTCAGGTCTTGTTCCCCAGTGCTGAGGATAAATGTGGAGGAAAAAACTAAACCCCATGGGTTAAGATAAAAACAGCTTAACAATTAAAGTGAAGTAAGATAAGCAATGCTGATGGTAATAACAATGTAATTGTAATGAAAAGAGGAGAAGGAGGAATAAACGCCACAAACTTCACAAGTGGTGCGTACTACATTTGGTCGCCACCTGTTGACTCATGCCCAGCTCATTCCCCAGCAGTGATTGGCAGCTCCCAGTCACCACACCCCCATTTATATATTGAAAGTGTGTTCTGTTGTGTGGACTATTCCTTTGGCTAGTTCATTCAGGTCAGCTGTCCCAGTGAGTCTCCCTCCTGGCTTTTTGTGCACCTGTTTGCTTGCAGAGCACATGAAACTGAGAAGTCTTTGTTTTAAAGTAAAGGCACTACTTCGCAACATCTAAAACACTAGTTTTATTAATATTATCAGCATTATTCTGATACTGAATCCAAAATGCAGCACTGTACCAGCTACTGAGAATAAAATAACTCTATCCCAGCTGAAACCAGGACAGTTGTGGTAATATCCAGTATAAGGATTGTATTGTGTGTAGTACTTCTACTACTACTACTGTAGTTTCAGCTCCAGAACTGCAGAAAGGCATCTAATGTATTTTGGATAACTTCTGACTTGACCTTTTCTCTCTTGTTTTGTTTCTTCTGTTTCTTCAATGGCGGGAGTTAGCAGTTAGCTTCATCAAGTCATGGTCCTAAAATCAATTTATTTCCATGCGCTTTCAAGAATTTGTGCCACTGTTATCCTTGAAGTTTAAGGTGTTTAGATTTTATTTTGGTGCATTTTTCTTCAGTCAGAGAAGCTTCTAAAGACTTTATTCTGTTACTTTTGTATCCCTTTGTGGTCACTTAAGATATAGAGAATGTTAGAAAATAGTATTGATTGATTCTCAACGTGTTTTCTTCAACTGAGATATTGGATTCATTCCTTTTCAGAGTGAAATCTCTGTAATACTGATACATGCTTTTTTTTGAAGTAGCCATAGTGTTTTATATAAGAAAGCTACTGACAGCTTTGAACATTCTTTTCTTAAAGTGGTTTTTAATTTCAAATGGCACTCCCGTGAGTCTTAAGAACTTTATTCTTCAGTTCGTAGAACCTTTTTTATGTAGATTGAGTTGCTGTTGTACTTTGTCCTGTGGCTGACTGGTTCCCTCAGTGGCCTTGCTGATCCTCTTGTAAAGATGCATCTTATCTTTAGGCTGCATTTGAAGGAAATTTTCCAAAATTCATTATGAAATGCCTGTATTTGTGTAGACTTTTTCAGGCAGCCACCTCCAGTATAGGATTGTTAGTCTTTATCATTAATTTTCTAGGATAATAGCCATCGTTAGCCATGATACATATTTATAGTGCCTGCAGGCAATCATTTAAGACCAAAATAGTGTTAATAAAAGCCTACCCACTTCTGAAAATCAGTTGTCCCTGAAGTTTTTGGTGTTGTACTAGGAGAACTGATCTGGTAAAATTCAAGTGAATTAAATCTTTGCAGGTCTTGAGCCAGAGACAGGAGGGGACATGACCAAGGTGATGGAGAGGGCTACACAGAACCATAGAACCATTTTGGTTGGAAAGGGCTTTATAGATCATCTAGTTCCAAGCCCTCTGTTCCTGTGTGTCACTGCTCTTGGAGTAACAAATTTCTGCCCAACATCTAATACATACCTGTCTTGTAATTCCAAAGTCTTTCCCTGGTCCTATCACCATCTGCCCATGTATAAATCTATCCCTTTGTTTTATAAGCCCTCTAAGCTTTCATCAGGATGAAAAAGTGCATGCATGCCAGTAAGAGCTCTTTTACAGTGGTGAGAAGTTTTAGTGGTAACAAGTTTGCTTGATCCGAACACTGTTACTGAGGAGGCAGGTCAACAGGTACCAGTAACCACTATTTTACAGCTTTTGGCACTTTTTCAGCTGCCTGTTCTGTGGTGATACATAAATCATTTAGAGCACTTTGATTAACACTGTGATTTCTAGTATGAATTTAAATTAATATCTTAAGGACTAGAATTGTACTTGCTCAGTTTTTTGTGTTAAAGGAAGCCTTTTGTGACAAGCAACTGTAAGAGCAATATTTTGATTTAGGCTCCTGATGTCATGGCAGAACAACTGCAGTTTTCAGTATTTTCATCTACAGGTTGATGAAAAAGGGATTTTGTTCTGAGCTTTAGGGGACAGATCAGGCAGCTTTTTTGTCTGTCCTTTCCATTACTCAGAAGCACATTTATGAACGTTTAACATCATAAAAGCCAATCAGACTAAAGTCTGCTGGCATAAAATAATAGCAGAATCCTTTATTCTTGGAGAGTAATAAATGGACCATTTTAGTTTGGATTTAGGGAGCTATGTCCCCTTTTGTCTTGGTACTTTTTAGTGACCATTACTGCATGTTGTGTACTGCTTTTCCTCCTTGGAAGACGTTTTAGTTGTGGGGGAAGGATCCTGTTCAGCAGCCCTTTCAGGGAATGTTCTGCTGCAGTTTTTTAGAATCACTTTCATCACTTTACACATTGTGTGCTGCCATTGTTGCAGTTTCTTGATGCAAAGATTGAAGTATATTTTCAGTAGTTGGTAACATTTTTCCTTAGATGACTTTGTTCTCAGAGGCTTTGTTTTGTGGTAGAGTGATCTACTAAGCTGTCTTTTTGCCTTGGTGATTCCTGGGAATTTTTCATTTTTGACTCCTTGTTGACATGTGTTAGGCAGTGATATAGATGGTTCTCTTCTCATTTTCATTTTCTCTTAGTGTATGTTGTGAGTGACTTCATGTCACTGTTGATTCGCCCCTCTCTACATTTTCTTCAGCATATGGTTGAAACAGCACGCAGGGCTCAAAATTTTAAATTATTTCTGACATAGATGAAGCTTTCCCTTAGCTAACTACGCACCAAATTGCAATGTGTGTGTTTCTGGTTCCTCTTATTCATCTGTTTTGGCTTGCAATTAGCATTTCATCTTGAAACAAACTAGAAATATAACAAATCTTTGAAAAAGGGATTTGTCTATACTTTTGGGGGGGTGTTCAGTCTTTTTATTTTTTTAAGGCCATTTTTTTTAAGGCCATAGCTGACAGCTCTTAGCCAAGGTGCACCACATCCAACAGGTACACTCAGTTTGTGATATTGCTGGCTGTTAGGCCAGTTTTTGGTCACAGGCTCTCTACTAGACAAACTGGTACTGAACACTGATTTTCTTAGGATTTAAAAACAAGTTTAGAGTGTCATATTTATTCATCTAGAAAATCTAATCAAAACAAATTTGTTTTCTCAAAAGAAAAGGTTATAAAATATCTGCAGTGTTATAAAAAAAACCAAACAAAAACAAACAGGTTGTAAATGACCTTGGTTGTTCATTAGGACTGTTGCTATGATGTAGAGGTATAAAAAATATTAACAGTCATTTGTTCTACTGCATGAAATTTCTTGGTGATGAGCACTGAAGGTTCCCTGTTACTTCTAAGAGTTTCTTGCTTATAAGTCTTACTTAGATTATGAAGTCCTGCCTGGGGCCTTTCTTGTACAGTGAATTGTGAAGTTTTCTATGACAATGCAAACACAGTTTTAAAAAGCAAGTACTATTCAAAGGAATCTCATCTAACAAACCATATTTGTATGAAGTTGATTGCAAATACGTCCCTGAGGCTTATGTAGTCCATTTATTATGAAATAAGCATTTTGTAGTTAATATATGTTATGATAGATGTTATCCTACTCTGAGAGTGTCCAGCAAACTTGTACCAAGAGCAGGTATTATTGTTGTGTACAAGTGCATCTCTCAGCTTTCCTTAGTTTCAGCTTTTCTTAGTTTTGGATATGAAGAGGATATCAATTTAAAAAATTGAATTTTTGGGATAAAACACTTTTTTCAATAGAACAGCCATGTCTAAAGATGTTCTAAAGAGGCAATTGAGAAAGTATTATTTTGTCTATACCTGCTTGAACACTGAAACTGAGTAAATTACATAAAATACAGATAGGCAATGCAAATCTGCACTTCATTATTAAGTGAGGGCTCTTTAAAACTGTGTATTTTATAGCTGTGTTCTGGATCTGTCACAGAATTAACAGCTTCACAGCTTCCTAGCTGCTGTCTTAGTGAACTGCTTTGATACCTGACTTCACTGAAGAAGTGGCAAAACAACCCAGTACTATAGCAGGAACACATTACTGAATTTCTTTTTTTTTTTTTTTTTTT
>VYZP01077240.1:0-21954 GCA_013400635.1 Hypocryptadius cinnamomeus
GTACAATGTCCAAAGATGGATGAACACTTGGAGCAAAAGGTTTTTAGAGACATCAACTTGAATAGTCAAAACCAATTGCAAAATAATTTTCAAGAATATTTTAAGAAATAACACTGGAGGTTTGATTGTGCTCTGCTTGAGTTGTTGGGTTTTTCTGAAGTGTTAACTTTATTTCACTGTTAACTGTAACATCAGTCTAACTTTTGAGAAAAATGTGATAGAAAATCTTTGCGAAATGGTTTGCTTTCATAGCATAGATGACAACTTTAAGCTAGGAACTTCTGGCAAAGCTAAACAACACAGATCATGCCAGGCTGTCCCAAGAGCTCGTTTACTGCTGTGAACTGAGTTAAAGCATATACTTCTATCACAGTTTTTATTTCAGAAATGTTTCTGAAAGAGCTTTTCCTTGATGTACACCCTTCTGAAACATGAACAGGCTCTGTGGTGTTCACAGCCCCACAAATGTGTCCCACCTTCCGAGGCTCCCCGGATACGCTCGCACCTGCTCCTGCAGCCACCTCGCAGACACCACAGAGCCCACATTGACGTGGTTTGCATCCTGCAGGGCTCATGTTTCCTCGGCTTCCTGCCTGCTGAACAACGCCTTTCTTGTTGCACTTTTGCCATTCTAAATGCCCCTGGTATGACAGGGCAACAGATTCATTTCCCTTTCAATGAAAGTACTGTTTTTCTATTAAACATTGTGTCCTCTGAATATAAATGGAAAATTTTCTTAAACGCTCAGATTAAAAACAAAAAAACCACCCTTTGGAGTCACATTAAAACCTGCAATGTATAAAAACCTCACAAGCACTGATGGTTTGATGAGTTTCTCCTTCACTGCCTCACACTGCTGGTGTCCCTATAGTGGGTTCTGTCACCCCATGTGCAAGAGCCAACCCACACGCCAAGTCAGGATACTGGGTTTTATCACCATCCTGCAGAACAAGGTGCCAGGGCCCTCACAATGCTGGCACACCTGGGAAACAAGCACAGGCTTGTATACAAAAAGGTAACACAGAAAAGTGACACAGAAATGGGTGATTGTTCACTCACACTTCCATCACGTAATTCTTAATGTGCATCTGATGTCTTCATCCAGCTCACTACACCCTCATTCACACAGACAAATTTCCCTGAGGGGCTGTTTTTTAGCATTATAATAATCTAAGGTAACTTCAGGCTGTATTTTTATCCTATCAGCCACCACCAAGTTAATATTTAACCTTACACTTGATTAAAGTTTCTGCATGAATCTGTTTGAACAATTGTCAACAAAATAGGGATTTCTGGTGTTCTATCCCTAGGGGCTCCATTGCCCTGCACTCTGCTCTCACAGTGTCAAGTTGCTGTGAACTTGCTGTGAATTTTGTAAACTTCATCTGAGATCACTACTGCAAGAATTCACACAGCACCCATTCACTTTATACAACCAGTCCAGTCTTGGCTGCAAGACCTGCCTGTGGCATGGACTGAGCGAGTCCTGTCCCACTCAGGACATCCCAGCAACCTGTGATTCCCCATGTGGAAACCTGCCTGTGCCATCAGCTCTTTGCTGCCCTGCAGAGCACACCTGGGGTAGCTGCTCTAGATCCAGCTGACAACATTGTTGGCACGTGTGCCTGGCTGGATGCACTGACCTTACTAAGTATGAAGACCTAAGGACCCTTCTGCCCCAGCCTGTTTGTCATTTGAGTTTTCAGCAAGGGACAGACTGAGCACAACAACAAGCTCAGAGCAAAGTTCAAAGAGGCCAGGCAGGTGCTGGTACCTCATGTACTCGCTCTGAAAAATGTGCAGCTTTAGATGTGGTAATGCCTGGGTTTAACACTTGGGAGATGCTGTAGCTCTTTGCAAACTGCCCTTTTGTCCCACCACAACCACCAGCTGTCACTGAGGTGGCAAACAGGGACAGCCACCCAGGTCAGGGGGAAATCCCCGCTCCAGGTTTGTGTCTCTCAGCTGGCTGAGCTCCACACACCCCTCCAAGGAGGCTGGCCCTGCTTCCAGGCAGCAGTGGACACATCAGTAACCAACTGCCAGACTGAAGGCATCCCAAAAGATGTATTCCCTTTCTTTCATACAAATTAAGTTAGCAAAGAGATGTTTAGCTAAGAGAGTGCCCAAATCAATATACATTGCTTCTTAAAATAAAAGGTTATTTAAGAAAAATCATAAGAATTCAGGTGAAAAAGAAAAATAATCTAATTGTAAGCTCTAAAACAGCACAAAATTATTCCACAAAATTACAGTTATCATAGAAATATTTGCATTTTTCCTGGAGAAGAAAGTGTTTCTCATTACTAAAAATAAATCTCAGAGGAAAAGAGAAATATGAGCCAGTTTTTAGCACTTCTTGCTTTCTCAACAGGACAAATACAGCAATTTTAGTTACAAATACACTGCTCACTATCTCGTGTTTTTTCAATATATACACGTTGAGGAAGGTATTTTTAGAGTCTCTCAAAGACTGTACCTGTTGAAACCTTCCCCTCCTTGCTTGCCCCACATAAAAAAAAACAAACTCAGTGATGGAGTCAGATAAAATCCATCACACCTTAAAAAGGAGAAGTGCTAATTCTGTAACAGTTTCATTTCTCAGATTCAGTGTGACAGAAATATCACCTGTTCTAGCATAATTTCAAGAAATTAAGGAAGAATACTTACAGTTCACAGTTCATCTCATCATATTCTCTCAATAAATAGAAATGGAAAGATTTTGCTTATCCACTCAAGGTACTTCAAATCCTGTTTGGAGACAGGATTATCACAGAGTCATGGGATGGTTTGGGTTGGAAGGGACCTTAAAGCCCATCCAGTTCCCCACAGGAAGGGTCACCTTCCACTAGACCAGGTGGTTCCAAATCCATCCAGCAGATTTACTGCAGAACATGCATTAAACACAACATATTAATGAGAACTGAATTTCTGACAAGAAGGAGATGTTTGAGCAAGAAGGTTGTAATTTCACACTGAATAAATTATTTTTCTCTTTACATAGAGAGAGGCTTCTCCAGAAAGAGCCTCTGGGCAGGAAGCTCATCCCCTTCCGTGACTGAAGGAAGTTGTTTGAAGTGTCTAAAGTGGGAACCAACTACCTGTACTGCAAGAACTTTCAGAAAAAACACAGACATACGGAAGCCATGGATGCTGGATTCCAGCAGCAGTGGTCCTGCTTGCTCTTCACTGCTGCTCACAGATGTTTGTTGTTCATAACTAATTATCCTGTATACAGAATTCCAACAGAAAAACAGAAAAAAGAGGAATTAAGCCAACTGTAGTAAAAGATAGTTGTTTTTATTTGACTGCCATAGCAGAGAGCAGACAATTCATAAATTCAATTTCTTACACTGCCTGAAATAGAGCATAATTGTTTCTAGAAAAACATCTAAGGACATCTTTGTGGTGTTAGAAGGGAATAATGGGAGGGGAGCAGGAACAGGATAAATGTCCTCACTCCAGGGGAGCAGGGAAACAGGAGAAATTACTGACAGCAACTCTGAGCAAGAAGGTAGTTTTAATTCATTCCTATAGGAGGTCCATTCCATTTCCAAATGGTTTCCAGCTTGAGTCAACCCAAAAATTAGATTATGTTGCAAACTTCTAAAGCAAGATATAACACCTCATTTAAACTAACACAATCCAATGTTCTTGCCAGCATGACAGGTACTAATTCAAAAAAGGTAATTTTGCAATTATGGGGGGGAGGAGTGTGTGGAAGTAAGACTTGTTAATTTTGATTCTCTAGAAATAACGAGGTCTAGAACACTGATAAAAAAGAAACACAATCATCTCACCATTCAAAGGAAGCAGGTGAGGTGCTGAAGTCTAGAACTTCTGACATTTACTAGGGAGTCAAAGCTGATTCATTAACTTATTATAACCCATTAACTCTGGCAAAACCTAGAGATATTTATTGACTGAAACCCATTGTATTACTGAAAAAAGCTCATCCCTGAAAAATGGAGGTCTGGGATCAATCCCACACACAGCAACTCCTTTAGTCACTTCAGTCGAGGATGGGGATTGTCCCACTCTGCTCTGCACTGGGGCAGCCTCACCTCCAGGGCTGGGGACACTTTGGGCACCACAAGATCAGAAGGATCCAAAGATCCATCACCATAAGGGTGTTGGAGAGTGCCCAAAGGAGAGACACAGAGCTGGGGAAGGGGCTGAGGAGCGGCTGAGGGCACTTGGCTCGTTCAGCTGGAGCACAGGAGACTGAGGGGAGGCTCCTCGGGGGCTGCAGCTCCTCCCCAGGGCAGGCAGAGGGGCAGGGGCTGAGCTCTGGGACAGGGACAGGAGGCCAGGAAGGGCTGGAGCTGTGCCAGGGCTTGGCATGGAGCTCAGGGAAAGGTTCTTGCCCCCGAGGGTGCTGGCACTGCCCAGGCTCCCCAGGGAATGGTCCCGGCCCCAAGGCTGCCAGAGCTCCAGGAGCGTTTGGACAGCGCTGCCAGGGATGCTCAGGGTGGGGTTGTTGGGGTGCCTGTGCAGGGACAGGGGCTGGGCTGGGTTGTCCCTGTGGGTCCCTCCCAGCTCAGGAGATCCTGTGGTTCTATGGCTCAGGTACCCTGATCGCTGTCACGCAGCCAGAGCTTCACACCGGCTGCAGTGCCAAGGCAAAGCAAACCCTGGCACCCTGACTGTCTGTTGCCCACCAGCCTGAAAACACCAGAGTCACCAATGACACCTGTGTGTCCGCAGAGCCCCGGAGCCGCAGAGCCCCGGGTGCCCCTCGCTGCGTTCCGCTGCCTGCAGAGGGAGTCGAGGCCGGCGGGCACAGGAGTCGGGGAACCGCAGCAACGCCCACACGGAGGAGAAAATCACGCAGTGGTGATAAAGCGACTGTGTGAAGTCTGCCATGGAGGTACTGCCTGGCAATAAGCACATTGTTGGAGGTTAGGAATTTTCCTTTTATTTTTCTTTCTGTCAGGGAATTTTCTCCCATTTGTTGCCTGATGGTTAGGGGCGATATTTCAGACAAAAAATGTGCTGGGAGGAGGAGGAGGGGCAAGGGTGCAGTTTGCTACCACCCCTCAGCTGAGGGGCTTTATCTTGGGAAGGGCAGAACACTGCGAGATTTTGGCTGGGCTCGAGGGGCCAGGCTCAGCTCCTCGCTCGCTCTCGGACCGCGGTGGAGCCGGTCAGGCTGTGGCTGTGGGGAGAATTCGCTGCCTCCGCCGAGTTCTGTCCTGCACGGCTTTCTCCTTGTGGGTGAGCTGCTGCTCTCAAGAGCAGCTGTTGAACTGGGGCCTTTCCAACACCCGACCTCACTGGGAAGGGGATCCCTCAGGAGGGAGCGTCTCTGGCTGCTTGGGGCAGCTGCTCGTGTGTGTCCTTGGCAGACACCTGTCTTTCAAACCAAGACACATTCAGGTCTGTCCAGCAGGATATCCTGTCTCCAATGGTACCTACATGCAAATGCTGAGGAAAGAGGCAGCACAGAATCCTCCCTTGCAAGTCCCTCTGCTTCAACTGCCAGCCCCCAGAATAACCCAAGCCTGTCATAATTTGTCCTTTGGTAAAGCTCACAACATCTCTGAGCACTTGCTCAGTCTGCTTTTTTTTTCCCATTTAACTTTCTGTAGGCGCAACATCCTCGAGCATCCCACAGATACAGTGCCTATTCCCGGGATCCTCGCCCCCTCCCTCTGCGTGGAAGCCATCTCCTCACAGCCTCACTGGCAACCCAAGCTCGTGCAGTACAGCAAACAACCAGTTCCTATTCAGTGGCTTTGTGCCACTTCAGATCCAGTATTTGGTTTAAATAATCTCTCCAGGTTGAAGAGTTCCAGCCTGCTCAGCCATTCTTGCAATGGCAGCTCTGCTCTGTTTTTGATTATCGAAAATGTTTTTTGTTATTGTCACCAGCCCCAGGCCCTCCCCACTTCCTACACACTTCTCCAAGAATCACAGAATTGTTAAGGCTGGAAAAGACATCTAAGACCATTAAGTCCAACCACCTACCCAGCATCAGCACCATGCTCACCACTAACCCATGTCCTCAGGTGCCACATCCAAAAGGTTTTTGACCACTTCCAGGGATGGAGACTCCACCTCTGCCCTGGACAGCCTGTGCCAGGGCCTGACAGCCCCTTCTGTGAAGCAATGTCTTGAAGACAAGAGGAACAGAACTGCATGCCCTCTGTATCCTGAGTGCAGGTGAATCACTATAATTACACAAAATAGTAGCATAATGTTCTCTGTCCTCTATTTTTATTCTTAGTGTCTGATATTTTATAAGCTAATGCTCTGCAACATCATAAACTGCAATATTTTTCTCCTGAGTGGTGATGGCGAGCATAGTTTCTCATCTTGTGGAAAAGCTAGGAGAGTTTNTGGGCAAGGAGGGCTTATCATGGGGAAGTGTTTATTATGGGAGCTGGATAATGGTCCTGTTCTTCCCCTGTCCTCTGCAGAACTACTCCTGTGACCATGGAACATTCAACAAAGGTTATGAGCATTTTCTGTTACAGCACAAGTATCTCTGCCTTTGATTGGAGCTCCTTGGCAGCTCACAGGACTCCTTCCTCCTCCAAACATCCCATCCTACACTTGGCAGTAATTTGGTACTTGCCCTTAGAAGTAAATCCTTTGGCTTAAGATAAATATCTAACCTGTATTTTCCTTTAATTTTACTTCTTGTTATCACTCCACTTTGTGAACTTCATGGCAAAAGATGAAGTAGGTCATTAGTAGATACGTCAAATTAGCCTGGAGAAATTCACCTGTGGAGGCTCAGGGAGGACCTTGTGGCTCTCCACAACTCCCTGACAGGAGGGTGCAGCCAGGTGGGGGTCAGGCTGTGCTCCAGGGAACAAGGGACAGGAAGAGAGAAACAGCTTCAGCTTGTTCCAGGGGAGGTTCATGTTGGATATTAGGGGGAAATTCTGCCTGGAAGGGGTTGTCAAGTCCTGACACAGGCTGCCCAATGCATTGGTGGAGTCACCATCCCTGGAAATGTCTGAAAAACACGTGAATGTGGTACTTAGGGACACAGACTTGATGATCTTAAAAGTCTTTTTCAACCTAAACAATTCTGTGATTCTAGGAAATGCTAATGACAGGGTGGGTTGGAGATGTTACAGCACCACGTGTACTAATGGTCAGTCTAGGCAATATTCTACTCTCCCAAAGCTTCACAAACTGACATTTCTTTCTTCAAGATGTCAAATCTTGAAGAAAAAAATCTACTCCTTTATCAGAGCTCCGGACCTGTACCCAGCGCAGGCAAGCCTCATGCTTTCAGAAAGAGAACAAAACATTGATGTATCCTTATAGACTAAAAGCTGCTGATGAATTCATTCATCCTTGATGCCAAAGCAGAGATATTCCTATGAAACTGATCAAAAACTTTCTATGAGTTCCATTGTCTGAAGTGCTCTCAGTACATAGATTAAAAGAGCAAATCAAAGCAACTCCCTAGTTAAGCAAACTCCCAACCAGCCCACTAGTTCAAAGCCACAAGTCTGAACAAAAGGTCTGTTTTTTTCCTTGGAAAGCATTAGCAATGTATGTCTGCAATAAATCACATGAGATGTAAAGACAATGACTCACTTCATTATCTTCAAAGTATGAGAACAAAATATTCTGCTGAGACAAAAGTCCCTCAGAAATGCTGATACCCGCTGCACTTTGCTCTCTGGTGGCAGCAAGGAACAATAAAGCAATTCCAATAAACTTTTGCAAAAACAGAACTGCAAGGATCATAGGATTTGAGTCTGGATTTCTGTGTTATACACACTCATCTTATAGCTCCAAAAAGGCTCCCTTTGAGGAATAGGCCTGCAAATTAAACTTAATGTCTCTAAGCTAAATATGTGTAGATCTGAGGAGCAAACATGCCAGCAGTAAAAGTTCTGGTGGCCAGAAGGAAAGAACCCTGTGGGACATGGCAATCATTTCTGTGGATAATCACAAGGGTTAGTTCAATATATTCCAAAACTGACACCTCTACTACAAGCAATAAAACCCTGCAAAATCTTCATAACTTGACACTGTGCAATACCAGGAAATTTCTAATTTAATTCACCCAGAGCCCTTACTGCCCACAAGTCACATCCCTTCCTTCTTGAAGCTGCCTGAGTACTTACACTGGACAGGTCTGTTTTATCTGCTCTATCAGGCAGCCACAGTTAACAGGAAACAATTTCCCCTAAAATGATCAAAAATCCTCTAATGCATGAAATAAACATAGCTGATGAAAGCTCAGAAACAACCATGATGCCATAAAGCCCCTGCCCAAGGACGCAGTGCTGCTGCTGAGGCATTCCTGTCAGCAGTCCCAGGGAATTACTTGGAATAACCTAGACCAAAAGCTGAGATTTATTAATCCTGATGCACTATTACTTCCAGAGTTACACAAGGAGAAATATGCAGCAGTAAAATTCAAACTGCATTGAACTGTGGTGTAGCAAAGGAAGTTCCAAAATGGGGTTTTATTTTTACTATCCCATCATCCAAAATCCATATTGGAATGCCAGGATGAACTGTAAAGTCATGGAGAACACTGAAGTTAGTGACAACTAATTATTTTCAATTAAAGATTTGCCACACAAATCATAGAGGATCTTAATCTTTACTGCCTTGACTGTGTAATTGGCATACAAGAAACACTGAGGGGCTGGAGTGTGTCCAGGTATGAGAATGGAGCTGGAGAAGTGTCTGGAGCACCAGGAGCAGCTGAGGGAGCTGGGGGGGCTCAGCCTGGAGAAAAGGAGGCTCAGGGGGGCCCTTCTGGCTCTGCACAGCTCCTGACAGGAGGGGATGGCTGGGGGGGTGCTGTCATCTTATTGCAAAAGCTCCATACCTTCTTGGTGATTTCTCATGGGCAGCTCCTCACAGCACAACCAACAAACTCTAACTAACTTCCCAACCAGCCAACCTACTCTTTTACAACACCCATCCTAACTGGATCTAGCTGTGGCCTATTGAGGGCAGGCCTGTTCCTAATTCAGCTGTAACTCCTTAGGGGTGAGATTACCTTCATCACTATCTCTATTCTCCTACTTTCCATCCGTGCACAGGGCAGGTTAGGATCTGCTCCCAGGAACAAATGTTAGGACAAGAGCAAACAGCCTCAAGCTGTGCCAGGGAAGGTTTAAGCTGGACATCAGGAAGAATTTCTTCCCTGGAAGAGTGATGAAGGGTTAGAACAGGCTGCCCAGGGCAGTGGTGGAGACACCAACCCTGGAAGTGTTCAAAAAATGAGCTGGATATGGTTTAGTGGGCATGGAGGGATTAGCTTAAAGGTTAGACTTGATGGTTCTGAAGGTATTTCACAGGGCTAATGATTCTGTGATAAGCAAATACCATCAATACTGGTTGCCAACAAAAACTGCCCCAGGTTTTAATCCATGTTCCCTTCCTGAATGTTTGCTGTTAGGACAGGCTGGGGAATAAGTTCCTCTGCTGCCAGGCAGGACACAGCCTGGCCCAGTGGCCTGGACTGGACAGGGCCAGAAGGGACAGCTCACCTGGGCCAGCAGCCACAGATGCTTACATGGGAGTTTGCTCTCTGGTAAAGCACACTCCACAGATGAATTAGACTGAAACTGTACATGGCTGAGTGCTTAAAAAAACCCCCCAAAAGCCAACAAGTCAAAAAAGTTGTATTTAACAGACCCAGCTTCCAGGCAGAGAATGTAGCGATATACCAGTTTAGCATCACCTGCAGCCAGGCAGTTTGTACAGACTGACTAATGCAGGTCAATCCATCATATAGCACTGAGGCCACAACTGATAAAGTCACAAAAAACAGACAGAAAATTCCAAGCAAAAGAACAAATAGCTCTTGAATTTCTAGCAATTAAGGCTTTTAAATTGCAAAAATACTTCTTGCCCACCATGACCAGCCCAACTGTGTAATCTTAGTATGCTACAAAATAACAAGTAAACGCTGGATTTTTGTAGGTATTGTTTCAGTTACTGTCTCGGTTTGAAGACAAATTGAGGAGAAAACGCACTGAAATGAGTGTTTCCTCTAAAGAGAAGGGCTCCGGTAATCCTTTTTGCTAATGAGAAATGAAAACTAGTGGGTGAAAGTGAAAAAACCCCAAACTATTTATTAACGAAGAAAAAAACCAAGAGGTGCCCGCAAGGCACAGGAAAGGACTGTACAAATGCCAGATATGGAGGTTTCAAACCCTTAACCCCCATCCCCCCGCAGGGCGCTGGCCGGGAGGCAGCGGTGGCGGCTGCCCCGCTTTGTCTCGGGGAATGGGAGAACAGGAGCGTACGCAGCCCCTCGGGGGGAATAGACGGGAACCTTTCTGGCACTGGACTCTTCCTCACAGCAACAACCCCGTGGTTTTCAGGGTCCTCTCTTGTGTTGGTTCAGCTTCTCCGAGATCGGTTCGGGGCGGCCCAGCTCCCTGGACGCGCCGAAAAAAAACCCAAAATAGAAACAGTTCAAGGAAAACAAACAAACAAACAAACAAACAAAACCTGCCAAGAGGATTCCCGATACAGCCTCCAGGCTAGAGGAAGGGGAATAAAACCTTCTTGTTTCAAGCCGGCAAACAACTAATGCAACAAAAGGAACAATGTGGTGTCCCGGTCCACGCCGCAGCCCGAGCCCCGGGGAGAGAGGGTTTGAATCGACCGCGCAGCTGCCCGCCCCTCCCCGGCTCCGTCCCAGAGCTGCAGCAGCCGTTTTGGGGCATAAAGCAGACGATTAGGGAATAAAGTATCATCATAAAATCACCCCACAACAATTGCAAAAAAAAGCTGCTGCTTTGTGTATGTGGACAAACCGGCATCAGCTCAGACCCCAGGAGTTACCACAGCTGTGCTGAAAGAAAATATAACCCTGCAGTTGCTACCTTGGAAATTTTATGGCAGAGCTGATTTAGAAAGCAAATAAATTATCTTTTCATGTGCCCCTAAGTCAATAACTTAGAGCCCTACTTCTGCATTCAGCAGCTCTAGATTGCTGCTAGATTTAAATTAAAGCCATACCATGCAGATCAGCTGGGTCATGGCAGTGGGGAAGCTCGTGTAGAAACCCAAAACTGAAGGAAGGAAAAGCATTAAGGTCCATTCGTTGTAACAACCAACAGAACAAGGTCCCTAAAACGATAATATTAAATTGCATGAGGAAAACTGATTTAAGAACCTGCTCTAAAAACCTTTATCACATCATACGTCCTCTCCTTACCGAGGAAGACAGGAAACTACCAGAGCATTCCTCCTCTTGCTGTACATCCATCGCTCGTGCATATTCTATTCTCAGGCCATGGTTCACATCAACATTCAAATAATAGAGCTTTTATTTTTAAAAAGTCAACATTTGCAAAGATTTTACAAATATTTCATAGTGCCATTTGTTTCCATGCTTAGTTATTTAACTGCAAAGGTGAAGTTACTGCAAAAGTTACTTCTTCCAGTTTCAGAAATTATTGAAATTCAGTCACTAGCAAAAATTTACATTTAAAACAAAATATTTTAAAATTTGATAGTAGTATTACTAAAATAATTGCAAGCATTAGTTTCCATTAATGAGAAGAACCTTGAAGACAGAAACAAGAATCATCATGCCTTGTAAAGAGACTTCAAAAGGCACAGAAGAATTTGTACACCCAAGAATCCATAAACTCAAAAAAGCACTGTGCTGAAAGTCTTTAAACCCTGACAGCTTTCCATCCTCCCCAGATACAGGATTCTGTAATTTGAAAAGAAATCTGGGTCTACATAGTGACCTTGGCTTCAGTTTATTATCAGATTTAGCTCTTCAAATAACCCAAACCTTGAAGTGCAGGTAGCCTCTAATGAGCAGGGGTAACACCTTAAAAAAATAAAGCAATGCAGAGGTGAAAATCTTGTCACATTTATAAAAAAAAATATTTAGTCACATTGGCTTTTTTTCCCCACCTTTTTACACAGCACTGTCATTAAAGCTGTTTTAGAGCTTTATCTAATAACTAGGTAAGTAGCAAAGATACAAACATCAAATGCATGAGCTTAGCCTATAAAGAAGGGAAAAATTATTCTTTATTGCTCTCAGGCAGATCCTGAGGCATTGTGATGTCACAGAAGAGAGTCTGACTTTCTTCAGCAGCCCAGTTTGAACCTGGTTCAAACTCCATTGCACCTTTTCCCACACCAATCCTCCAGGCAGCAGCAACACACATCCACCGCTGAACTCTGACTGAAACACGAGATCTCGTGTTGGGACACAGCAAACCAACAGTACAGGACAATTAATTATCATATAATTGTCATATAAGACAGGTTACAGTTACCCACATCACAGCCAGCTCAGCAAGCTGCAGAGGAAGGATGGGAAGGGCCTGTCAGCACCAACACTGGGACGTGACACCATCTGAAGGCCATGGTGGAGGAGCCCGGGGCCATTTGGAATCAGTCTGGGCCACAGCTGAGTGCTCACACACGACCATGGTGGCTGATATGCCTCAGCTCCAACTGAGGATGAATTTTCCCCAGGAGCTCCAGTGCTTTGCAGCATCTCCAAGATGTTTTTGTGCGGGATTTTTGAGAGATTGTGCTTGGCTTCTGTCATGGAATCTTATAAAAATTTGCCAGAGGAGGTTTAGACCGGACATTAGGGAAAGGTTCTTCCCCCAGCAGGTAGTCAGGCACCGAACAGGCTCCCCAGGGAATGGTAACAGGCCCTAGGCTGCCAGAGCTCCAGGAGTATTTGGACAGCAATCCCCAGGGCGGGATTGTTGAGGTGTCCTGTGCAGGGCCAGGAGTTGGACTTGATGACCCATTTACTCCCTTCCTACTCAGGAGGTTCTATGAATCTATGATGCTATGAAATAATATATTAAAATTATATTTATTTTGTAAACCATTTAAAGCAGATAAATAAATTAAGGCTTAGCCAGCCTTTGAATAAAATTCATCATATCAGACAGAGCTGGTGCTGCCCAACTGACTTCAGAACTCCGAAGATTTCAGAACACTTATTCCAGATATGGAATCCCTCACACACTGAGGCAAGGGCTCTCAGCCTCCAGGAGTTCTCTTGGGCATCCCAGCCCAAAGGAAGAGTCCTCGACTGCAGACCTACCGCTCCAAGGAGGGCTGACCCCACCGACAGCCTGGCAGGGCTCCAGCACAGCCTAGTCAGATCTGACCGATGGTCACGTATGGTCATGCTCACCCTCCCTGGTGGGCTCTGACCTGCTGCCCACCACAGCCACTCTGAAATGTGGTGGGGTCCAGCCTGCACAGAGCAGTCAGTGATTCATCCCTGAAGCCAAGCCACAGCTCAGGCCAATGCAGCTCCCTGCTGGGGGAGCACCTGCACAGGTGCTAAGGACATGTTCTCCTGACTGCTCTAACACCTAGCAAGCTCCTGACTGGATGACTGGAATTTCTGAAGTTAACCCCTTTGAGGGGCACAACTAATGTGGGTCATGTGAGCAGACATCCTTAAGACAACCCAGCTATTCAGAAAAGTGTTCAGCATGTAAACACAAACCATATTGTTGGAAACAGGAGCAAAATATCCCAGCCACCAGCAGTACCACTGGACAGCCACACACATGTGACACAGCAGCCAACACAGCCACACACTGACCAGCTCCACGTCCTCCTGCTGCTGTTCCCCAGGGCTGGGGCAGCTCTGCAGGTGGGGTCTCACCTGAGCACAGGGGCAGAGGGGCAGAATCCCCCCCTGCCCTGCTGCCCACGCTGGGGGCTCAGCCCAGCACAGGGGGGGTTTCTGGGTCAGTGCCCATGGCTGGGGCAGGCTGAGCCTCTCACCCACCAACACCCCAAGTCCTTCCCCTCAGGGCTGCTCCTGATCCATTCTCTGGGTTTGTGCTTGGAATGCTTGATCTCAAGACTAATAACCACTCTCCCATAACATTATTAAAGCATACATCAAGCTCTTCGAAACTCCCCACTGCTAGTTCATACTACCACACATTGTACCATAGTGGTACGAGTGGTAGGTTTTGTCAAACATTCAAAAGTACCAAAAAAACAGGTGTATTGTATTTGTGAGGTGCCTCAACGTTGGAAGGAATGATGAATCCGACTCCATGTTCTCAGAAGGCTAATTTATTATTTTATGATACTATATTATATTAAAGAATACTATACTAAATTATACTAAAGAATACAGAAAGGATACCTACAGAACGCTAAAAAGATAATAATGAAAACTCGTGACTCTCTCCAGAGTCCCAACACAGCTTGGCTGTAATTGGCCAATGAGTCAAAACAACTCACAGCAGAAACCAATGAAACAATCCCCTGTTGGATAAACAATCTCCAACCGCATTCCAAAACACAGGAGAAGCAAAGGAGATAAAATTGTTTTCCTTTTTCTTTGAGGCTTCTCAGCTTCCCAGGAGAAAAATCCCGGGCAAAGGGATTTTTCAGAAAATATGAATGTGACACAGGTGCTTTTCCTAAGCTGTTGGGGAAACAAAAAAAGTAAATTAATCAGTGTGTTTACTGTGCATTTTACTACTGCTTAATATCTTCCTGGAAAATGGGGACTGGAAAATGATGATAAATGTAATTAATATTGTCTAACTGACAGTCTGACAAAGTCTTTTTCACACCAACAGCTCACTGGACAGATACAACTATGCTATAAATTCATTCACAACCAGAATAAAAACACACACAACCACAAGCTTCATAAATTATGAGCTTGGAATAAAGATGACTCCTGGCAACCAGGAAAGCTTCTGGCTTGCTTCCTTACATTTTGTTGTTTTTCTGTTAAATCTTTTACCTACTGATAAATTTTAAAGGAGATTATTTCAGAATCTAGGCTAATAGATGGTGGTTGCTGCACAACAAACATCTAGTAGGGAATATTTACAGAGGTCATTAATACATAAAGGAAATGAGAAACCAAAAAAATGTATTAATACATAAAGGAAAAGAGAAAGAAAGAGTGGGGGGAAAATCAGCTTCAATAACAGCTTATAATAACTGTACATTTAAATTGAATTAAAACTTTTCCACATCTATCTGCAGATGATTGAGTGTGGCTGGTTTAGCTCTAGCAGCTCAGTACAGAGAAGCCTGAACTGCCACGTTCCTCAGCCAATGTGCTGCTGGTGGCAGTGCTGCTTCAGGGCTCACACAGCCATGCCCAGCGTTTTCTTCATTGACCTCAGGAAATCCTGGAAAAGTTCTGCTACAAGTCACGGGGAATGTAAATGGGGGTAATCTTTCTGCAGCACAGCTAGAGACAAACATGCTCCAGGTGACATAATTCACCTCACAAGTGAAATGACAGCAGAGGCAAAACAAGAACAGCAGTTACAGGTAACCTCAGGGAAGGTGACTCCCATGGGAGTGAAGCAGCAAGGGTGAGTCCATCCTTCTACAAATGGCCAGAAGGGAATTCCAAAGAGGGAAAACTGCTCCAGACAGTGGATATTATTCCTCCTCAGGGGAGGAAATGACACTTGGAACAAAGACAAAAGCATCAAGGAGCAGGACACCAGGAAGACAGAGCACAAGGAAACACCCCAGAAAGAAAAGAGTTATCTAGAAGGATGCTGTCAGTGGAGCAATACAGGAGCCCTCAAGTCTGGGTGATGGAGCCACAAACCCAAAGATGAGGGATCAGAAAGGGGCGATAAGCAAAGCCTTGGAACAGAGCTGGGCATGCGTTGAGAGAGGCAGGGGTGAACCAGAGACTAATGGAGAACAGGGGCTGAAGAGAGGAAGACACAGGAAGGCAGAAGTGGAGAGGAAGACACAGGAGAGTGAAGGTGCTCTCATAGAGGGGAGAAATCAGAGAACAACATGCAAAACTCTGAAGATGGGAAAGAAATCCAAACATAGAGGAGCCAAGGAGGGATGGCTGGAAGGCACCAGGGCACCTTTCCACGGGGAATCATAGAATCAGGGAATGGTTTGGGCTGGAAAGGTCCTTAGAGTCCATCCCATTCCACTCCCTGCCATGAGCAGGGACACCTGGACACCTTCCACTATCCCAGGTCACTCCAGGCCCCAATGTCCAGCCTGGCCTTGGGCACTGCCAGGGATCCAGGGGCAGCCACAGTGGCTCTGGGCACCCTGTGCCAGGGCCTGCCCACCCTCCCAGGGAACAATTCCTGCCCAATATCCCATCTAACCCTGCCCTCTGGCAGTGGGAAGGCATTCCCTCTTGTCCTGGCATGCCAGGCCCTTGTCCAAAATCCTTCTCCAGCTCTCTTGGAGCCCCCGAGGCATTGGAAGGGACTCTGAGGTCTCTCCTCTTCTCCAGGCTGAACATTTCCAGCTGTCTCATACCGAATAAGGGCGGGAGATCAGGGCAGTGGCAGCTGCCCAGGACGCTCCAGCACGCGCAGTACCCCTGTAGCCTGGAGTCAGCAGCCTGTGAGGGGCCAGACGAAAAATACCCCAAAAATTCCACAGCCCGCCCAGCCGGTGCCGCCATTTCACTCCTGAGGGCTGAGGGGGAGCGGAGCGGGGCGTGGGCGGGGCCATAACAGCCCCCGCCCCCTCCGTCGGCCGCCATTTCAGAGCCGCGCCGGGGCAGCGGGGTGGATCGTCCGGCAGCGGCCGAACGGCACCACTGCGGGGTAACGGTGCTGCTCTGCGGGGTTTCGCAGCGCTCACAGCCGCCGGAGCCTGGGGCCCCAGCGGCTACGGAGCCGGCACTGCTCACTACGAACGTGTCCGGGGATTACCGCTCACGGCTGTAACCGGGAGAGTGCACCCGAGATGGGGCGGCTTCTGGAGCCTCCCTGCTGTTCTCTGTGTGGCGTCTGCGCCGTTAGGAATCCATCCATCCCTCCACTCTCCTTCTGCAACCCGGAGTGCCCGGCTGTGCTTGGCTCCTTCAGCTGGAGCACAGGAGACTGAGGGGAGGCTCCTCGGGGGCTGCAGCTCCTCCCCAGGGCAGGCAGAGGGGCAGGGGCTGAGCTCTGCTCTGGGACAGGAGGCCAGGAAGGGCTGGAGCTGTGCCAGGGCTTGGCATGGAGCTCAGGGAAAGGTTCTTGCCCCCGAGGGTGCTGGCACTGCCCAGGCTCCCCAGGGAATGGTCCCGGCCCCAAGGCTGCCAGAGCTCCAGGAGCGTTTGGACAGCGCTGCCAGGGATGCTCAGGGTGGGGTTGTTGGGGTGTTTGTGCAGGGACAGGGGCTGGGCTGATGGACCTGTGGGTCCCTTCCAGCTCAGGACATTGTGATTTTATGATTCTGTGTTTATTCACAGCCAGGTACAACCATTTGTCCTTATGCTGCTGCTTCCATCCATGAATTCCTGCTGCATGTTTCCCTTCTGTGTCAGAACCACGTTCACCAAGGGCTTCCTGGGTCACCCTGTTTTCACTGAGCTTTTTTCATGTTTCAAGATATCCCAAGAAATGACATGGCCAAAAATACCTGTGCCATTCATGTTGCATTATCTTGAGATGATTTCAGATATGACACTTGGCTTTATCTTGCTTAAGTTCCACATTAGCATGAAACGTTCAGGCTGATGTTTTCATATTGAACTGAAACCCTGTAAGAGACAATATATAGCAAAAAGCATAATAGCAAAAAGAGATAATTCCTTTAAAAAGTGATACACTGTTTCAAAGGACAACCTTTAATTGCCAGCACATCTTAAATGTTTATGGTGATAGATGAAATTATGAGATTGCAAATACACTGTCAAAAGATAAAGGCATCAATGCTTTGTGTATTGTTGTGCTCATGGCCTCAATTTTTGAAGATTTGAGACCACCTCATGTCCAAGAATGGGATTGTTAATTAAAACCTGGATGATACAAAGAAAACATCAAATTTACAGTAAAAGAAAGCTGCCACTGATGTGAATGACAATATTGTGATTTTGGGACTGGCAGGATGAGCAAATAACAGATGCTTTAAACGTCTTTAATGTTTTATGAGGCCTTGAAGGATATTTCCAAACCTGTCAGGCTTGGAATTTTCATGTGAGGATTCCCCATCTGGCACTGAGAGCTATTGTAGAAAGGAAAAGAAAATGGCCATGTTTTTAACATCGCTCTTAATCTAACATCCTCAGTAGGCTCTTCATGGAGCTGAACATTAGGATCTCTGTCACACTGTGTCCATTGGATATGGCAGAGGCTGGGCTGTCCCTGGCTGTCACATGTGAAAGATCAGGACATGGCCCAATGTAACAGGGCCACTTGAAGGGGTTTCTGGGCAGTTAAACCAGAAAACATCAGTACAGCCATGTTGGGAGTTTACCAGACAAGGTCTTGCTAGAAGCCACATCAGGATAGGCAGAGAAAGATATTTGTACTTTCATTGAGTAATGTGCCACATGTTCCAGTAGACAGAGTATTTCCACACGTGAGCATGGAAATACCAAAGAACACAAACTCCTGTCTTACTGCAATTCCCATCCTTCAGGTGAGATCTCACTCTTCTAGACTCAAGAAAGGAGCTAGAGAAGGGGAAATTTGATTTTCAGGTATGTCACTCAACTAAGTAAAACTCAAATGATGAGTTGTCTGTGAATGAAAAGGAACATCATGTATTGTAATGCAGAAGTATTCTGATTTTTCTTCCCCGAAGTTGAGCACTTTAACACAGGATTTACAGACCTGAAGCTTACTTGTCACACACCAAGCATGCTGCTTTTTACAGGGGTATTATTGCAGAGTACTGTTGGCAATGACAAAAAGACTTCTTTTTCTGCAGAATAGTGGAATTTTACTCTCACAGATGGCTCCTGTGCAGTGGAAATAGGTGCAGATACAAAGGGATGCCCTTGGCTATGAAAAGTGAAAACGGAAGAGGGAAAACTCTCGGGCAGCTGGTCCCTTCAGGGCGCTGCAGAATTTCTCAGAGCACAGCGAAGCGCTAGCCACCAGTTTCTCTGACACATCATCATTTGCATCTCATTTACACAGAAAGCATTTAATCTCCTAACCAGTCACTAGCATTCCCGTGGGTTGTGCCCGTGGAGATTCCCTGGCCCTCAGCCGAGGAGAGGCTCGGCTACCGGGAGCGCTGCCCGCAAGCCGGCGGGCCCAGGGCTGCCGTGCTCCATCTTCCACCCGAGCCTGCCTCCCTGGCATAGGGCACCACTGGCGTTTCTCCTGCTCCAAGAGCCCGGCCAGCCACAGGAGGCACGTTCTCCTCCGGGCTCCTTTCCACAGAGCAGTCGGACCCGCGGCCGGGCCACCCCGGGGCGATCGTTCTGTTTACGCTGCCGGGCCCCTCCACCCCTGGCGCTGCCCGCTCCCCGGCCCCGGCCCCGCTCCCCTCCCCCCGGCGCGCGGTAGNGCGATGCGCGGCGGGTTCGCGCCGCGTCTCAGGGCCTTTCTCCGTCCGGTTAATGGCCTCATCTTTCATGTTTATTTTCCCCGTGTCTGTGCGGACACAGCTTTTAAATCTCCCACGTTGGTTAGGACTGGCACGTCCTTGTTGATTGGCGGTACCCGAGAGTCTGTGCCAGCGCGGTCGGTGCCGGTCGGCATCAGTGCTGGCAGCGGGTCCGGTGCCGGTGTGGCGGGCGCTTGGGGCCGCAGGAAGCAGGGCTGAAGCAGCAGCCGCTGCTGTTTGTGCTCGTGGAAGCAATTCAGGGCAGAGAGTTTGCTCAGTTTTAGCGGTTGGAAGAGGCAGGACTGTCCTGGAGGCGCTTTCACGGCAGTACGCGTGAGGGCTGGCGTGGGACAGCCGTGGGGAGGCGAGTGCTCCTGCCAGGCTCTGCACTGCTGGGAGCGCAGGAGCGTTTGTTGGGCAGAGTTGTATCCGAGACTTGCTGGGAAAGGAAGCACGGTTTGTTTAATGAGGACTTGCACTGGGATCGTGTGATCACTTAATGAGGCATCTGTGGGAAACAAAAGAGGAAAGAGTTGGGAGGGTAGGGATTAATTCCTTTTGTTAACGCCTGTTGTTGTTATATTTGATCACTCTTTGAGGTCTTTGTAGTTTTGTTCATTTTACTCCCTGATGGTGGGTGTTGGCTGCTCATGTTGCTCGGCTCTCACCTCTTCACGAGTTGTTGTTTCCCTGTACTCACTGTAACCACTTTTTTTTTCTGGAGCTGTGTGAACCGTTCTGTGACTTGTTACGTTACAACTAGGACGATGCACGTGTTCCATAGTCTTCATCAAACCTGTAGAGTTGATGGGATTTCTCAGATTCCTGCTGAGTCCTGGGTTGTGTCTATGTGCGTGATGAGTAAAATCAAGGGTCCTGAGCCTGTAAGTCTGTGCTGCATGAGATGTTACTGTGAGTGTTCTGTGTTTCGTTCTGGAGCAGAGTAACTGTGTATATAATGATCCCAGTGCTCCTGTGGTTTCCATGATTCAAGGTGTTCAGCGGTCCGGAGTTACAGCCGTGGTTGCAGTAGGCTCTTTCCAGGCCTCACTGGAATACGAACAGGAACATCTTAAGCTGGTGTGATTGTTAAATGTGTTGTGCGGTGAGTTTATAGCCCTGCTGTGGGTGGTTCTGCAGGACCAGGTGAACTCCTTAGGGAGTTGTCTTGTGCAGTACCAAGTTTGTGAAAACAGCAGCAGCAGTAAGCACAGTCTAAATGGAAATGTGAATGTTGTGTGTAGCAGCTTACTTATCTGTGTTTGTTGAACAGTGTTTGGTGCTGACATGAACTTAATGTGAAATGTGCTGTATGCTCTGAATTCAAGCACTATTTTCTTTCTGTTTCTTGCATGTTCTGTCACTTTTTTTTTTTTCTGGAAAAGGCCCTCCTTGTCTTGACCTGAGACATGCCATTTTACTTTCAGAATCCATCTCTTTCAGCTGTTGTACCAGCCTACTTCCTCTCTTGAAGCTTTGGTCTTTGTCTTGTTTCTTGCTTATTTGTTGCGCGCTCTCTGAATTGATTCCCAAAGTTACTGGCTGTCACTCTGACCACATGTGGATAAGCTGCCTGTGAAGTTGGTGGACTTTTAGTCACCAAGTTTGGAAAGTTCAAACTTGCTATGTTTTTAGACTTCAAGAAGAAGTTCCGAGAAGCTGTTCTTTCTGCACTTGCAGGTACTTTAGAAACAGCCTGGAAGGCATTTAGGGAGAATGACAGAGTTCAGCAAAGGAGAGGTGATAAATTTTGACTTGTGCTGAAAATTATCATGGCACTTCTGTCTGATGTGCAGAGGCACCTGCAAGCTTCAAACTGCTGGCCTAAATGATCCATTTGAGTATATAGCCTCGTTATATGTAGGTGATGTATGCAAAAATAGATTCTATTTTTTTTTTTTCCTGAGGAGATAGGGTGGAAATAAGCTGTACTGAGAAGGCAGAGATGTTTTTCATGTGTGTGGGTTTGCTGCCTTTGGGTTTTTGTTTTTTTTTTGTTTTGTTTGCTTTTAAAATTAGTAGCAGTGGTATAGTACTACAAAGGTATAATTTTCCTATCTCTCCTACTGCTTCCGTGGCTTCCATGTAGGAACACAGCAGCAAACCACAGTGTCTGACCAGGCCCTCAGAGATGGATTTCCAGCTAGTTGTTTTGTGCTGGTGAACAGGCTGTCTTTTCCTCCTGCTATTCACTTGCCTTCCTGCCCAATCAAGGTGAAAGTATCTGAAGATGGGTCAGTGTTCTCCAAGGTTGGATCAATGTGTGGAGCAGCTGTTGTCAGAAAGTGTCTGGAATCTGCTGTTCTTGTGTCCACTTTTTCTTGTTTCCTGCCCTCTTCCTCAGAAAGGAATCATTCCCTCACAGCACAGTTGTCTCCAGATGTCTTTTGTGTAGCTGAAAAAATTGCTGAAGTCAATCTATGGACAATCTGACACTGTCTAGAAAAAAGAAGATAATAAATTGTTTCCTTTTTTTAAAGATCTCTTTACCATAAATCTGTTTGTTTTTTCTTTAAATACCAGTGCAGAAGGTGAGATAGCGAAGAACTTTGCACAGTCTGGACTATCTCTTCCCTGTGTAGGAACTTGGTGGTGTTGGCTGGCAGCATCTGTGACCCAGGGGCAGACAACTGTGGAATCACAGAATACCAGAACGGCTGGAGTTGGGAGGGACCTTAGAGACCATTTCATTCCACCCCCTGC
>VYZP01077242.1:0-36487 GCA_013400635.1 Hypocryptadius cinnamomeus
CCATCAGAAAGCTGGAAAGGAATAGAAAGGAGTGAATAACAAAAGTGCATGACTCTCAGAGAGTCCACACAGCTGGACCATGGTTAGTCATTAAGTAGAAACATCTCACGTGGGCCAATCAAAGATGCACCTGTTGCATTCCACAGCAGCAGATAATTATTGTTTTTCTTTTCCTCTGAGGCTTCTCAGATTCTCGGGAGAAAAATCCTGGGTGAAGGGATTTTCCATAAAATATCTATAAATATATATAAAATATGTATAAAACAGCGACAGACATGTCTTAGATTGGCCATCTTGTCATGACACAAAGGACCTGGTGGTGACCTTAGTTGAAGTTGTTTGGGGTTTTATGCCATTCCATTTTTCCCAGACTGGTTTACATTAGAGTTAAAAGTCTTAGAGACCAAACGTGCACCTTTGCTTGGATTGGGTAAATCTGTTCCAGGGTCACCTCTTAACCCAGCTGTGGTTGTTCTGTGGACCAGTCAGTGCTGGGACCTCCTGCCTCAGGGTCTGTTGGAGTGGCAGTGCTTGATCTGGCCCCTGGCATGGTGACAAGGCCACAGGAGAGCAGCAGCCCCAGGGCTGTCACTGGTGATCACCAGGCACAAGGCACTGAGCAGCCACAGCACAGATGGGATCACAGCACTGGGAGTGCTGCAGCTGGGGAGAACCTCACCTCAGAGAGATTGCCTTTGATTGCCTTAATGGATTTGATGTGTTTTCAGCAAAAATGATGTTTTGCCACCGGGAGAACACTGAGTTGGAGAATTTCCGCTCGGTGCGACGCGCAAGGCGCTTCTTCATTTAATCAAATCCTGACAGGCACACTTCACACATCTCTCACAGCAATTAAAGGAGCCATTTTCCCCGGGTAAGGAAGGCGTTTGGTTAGACATTATTTTAAATATAAAATATGACATGTTTTGTCAAGACTATCTTTAAAATGACAGTCTTGCTTTATGCTCGATTCTCGCTCTGTGACTGACTGGTGAGAGCTAACTTTTAGGGCAATAATTTAACATGTTTTTAATTAGTTTTCTATTTGCATCTGATATTTTGCTCAATAAAAAAACACTAGAAAATATTTTTTTTCCTGCAAAAGGGCTACATATCAAAATTCAGACACCAGCACGGAAAGGTGCGGAACATTTATGACCTTGTGTGATTAGTGATCTCTGAATCTAATCTTAAGGTACTTTAATGGACTATAATTATCTACAGTGTATAGTTACTGCCTTTCCTGAGATTGATTTAAAATTGCCTCAGGAGGCAAGTGCTGTGTAATTATCTGATAAGAACTAAACTTGATACTCTGACTGGAAACTTTTGGAAACACAAAAATAAATATAGTTCAGGACAAAACTTACTGCTGGCCAGCTTCAGAAATGAAATCTGTTCTCCCAGGCTGTCTCTGCGGTGACAGATAAAGAAGAAAAGGGGAAAAGCTTACAACCATTTCCAAGATATCAGCCTAATTCAGCAAACTTAGTGGAAGGTGGGCTTACCCTCTGCCACAGATGTTCCTACAGAACCCTGAGCAGAAGCTGAGGAGAAAGAGGCATGGACTCCTCTGACCCAGAGGAGTCAATACATGAGACAATAGGTATTCTATTAAAATAAACAAGCTGCTCAGGAGGTTTTTCTGTGGAAATTGGTGACACCAGGAAGGGAAGGAGGCTTTGCAAACATTCCATGAGTTGTCCCTGATAATCTCTGCTGGAGTTTCCAGAAGAACACAAGCCCCATCCCAACGTGACATTGTCAGTGGAGGTGGTGACACCAATGCCAGCTCACAGCTCCACCAAATTCATCCTTTTTTAGTATTTAACACACGGTGCGGACAGCACTGCTGAACGTAGCATGGAGCAGGGAAATTGGACATTCAATTACCTGGTTTTTAAAAATTCAACTCTCCTTGCACTCTTCCTATTATTTCAGACACCCTTGTTCTTTGGACCTACCCAATTTCAGAGATTCCTTGGGAAGTTTGATGCATGCAGGAGGAGGATGGAACTCTCTTTAGACTCTCCTCATGTGCTGACTCCAGTAAGAGCTTAGGAGTTCACATCAGATTAATGAGTTGTCATCTCAAGGAATGATTGATTTTGGTAGGAATTTGAAGGTACACAGATCCCATCTGTGCTGGGACAAGGAACAGTGGCCTTCAGGGTGATCTTCAGGATGCTGAGTTACTGATTTAGGCTCTGTCCTTTCTTTTTGATTGGACTAGGTAGGGCTGAAAAGCTGTGCTTAGGAAAATGAGGTGTGCAAGTGGGCCAAACTTTTCTGTATTCAGTTGCACCTCATTGTCCAAAAATGCATTGACAAGAGTTTGTGCCAGTGGGACAACCCTGGTAAGAGGAGAGGCTCAATCCCTCTGCCTCTCACAAGCCCACAGTGCTTCCAGGTCCAGTCCTGTGGACAGCCCAGCTCAGCTTCCTGTTCCTGAGGGATGGTGCACTGAGGAATGGTGCAGAATTATCCTGTGGCACTAAGGAGGTCTTTGGTTAATCCCCTGCAGTCTTCTCAAACTGGCAGAGATCATTTCCTGACACTGAAGTTGTTGTACCTTCCCCAGTGCACCTCAGTCTGGGACCCTTTTTGATGAGGAATGGAGATAAATCACTCTGTGGAATGGGAGTTGTTGGCTGCTGGGGATCCCAAAGTGGTTTGATGGTGCAGACAGGAGGCAGTCCCTATGTACTTAATGGAAAAGTTCTCCAAGTGGAAGAAGTTAAAAGCTAAAAATATGTTGTCAAGAAAATTTGAAAGAATAAAATGAGAATGGAGTTTGGAGCCTCCCACCGAAATGCCACAATGCAGCAATAGAGGAAGAAGGGTGTTCAATGGAGAAGTGAAGGAAATAAAAAGGGGAAAAAAGCAACACAAAAAGGGACAAAAAAGGAAATTAGCTGGCAATATGATGTGGAATCTAAAGACATGGAGAAAGAGCTACAGCTGGCAGCAGGATTTTCCTATGTAGCTTTGGAAGATGAAACCTTTACTGGCCCACTGGAAGATGGAGATGATAAAATCTCTAATAATGACTCAGAAATGGCAACACAATGAAATATTCAGGAAGAATGACACTCTGCATCACAGTCCACATGTCATCTGAGCACTTCCACCTTGGGTAGCATGACATCAGTTGTGGATCTAATATGTTATTCAATTAATATGGAATGAGGGGACAGGAATAGAACGATCATGAGAGAACATGGTTTATGGAAATAGACTCTGGACTTGTTCAATCATGAGGAGATTACGAATGTAGGTGGCAAAGGAAGTGGGGAGCTTGATATACTTAGTCCAGCAGACTTTTGTAAGGCATTTAACCCAGTCTGCCTGACATTCTGTAAAAGAGCAAGTGATACCATGTCAGGGAAGTTCACATTAATTGCATTGAAACCTGACTGGCACAGCTCAAGATGTCATTCCTGCAGAACAACCATCCGATTTTTTTTCTGATTTTCTCTCCCCAGAGCTGAGGTCTGCCTGGATTAGGAGTAGGCAGAAGCTATTGTGTATTTTTATCTAGGAGCAGGGCAAACTCAATGCAGATAAAGCGTGGAGATAACAGAGGGCTGATGAAGTGGTAAATAATGAGGAGGCCTGGGAACCATCTAGAAAGCTTGACAGGTCAGCCCACTCAAAATGAGTTTGTTTTAATATCATCAAAGTCAGGACAGGAAAGGTTTGTATCTCTTTTTATGTAAAAATTGCTGTAGCTGGAAAAAACCAGACAATGTTCAGGTGTGTAAAACTCTGAGCAACCTGGGCTGATGGAAGGTATGCCCATGGGACAAGATGAGTTTTAAGGTCCCTTCCAACCCAAACCATTCTGGGCTTTTATGAGTCCTGCCCCTGCTCCCTCTCTGTTCCCTGTGGAGACAGTTCTGCAGGAGCTTCTCCAGTGTGAGTCCATCCCAAAGGCAGCAGTTCTCCACAAACTGCTGCCACGTGGGTCACTCTTCCACAGGGTCAGTCCTTCAGGCACATCCTGCTCCAGTCTGGGTCCCCCACGGGGTCACAAATACCAGCAAACCTGCTCCAGCATGCAGGGCTCCTCTCTGCAGGGCTCTGCAGGTCCCTGCCAGCATCCTTCTCCTGTGGGGACTTCTCATGAGACCACAGCTCCTTTTGGGCATCCCCTGCTCTGGCGTGGGCTCCTCTGGGGGCTGCAGGTGCCTCTCTGCACCCCTGTGCCCTCCATGGGCTGCAGGGCACAGCTGGTTCACCCTGGTCTTCCCCACGGAGTCTCAGGGGATTCTCAGCTGCAGCACCTGGAGCAGCTCCTGCCCTTCCTTTTGCACTGACCCTGGTGTCTGCAGAGCTGTTCCTCTCTCATGTTCTCACCCAGTTTTCTCTAGCAGTGGTTCCATCTGCCCAATAACATTTTTTTTTCCTTCTTACACCTGTTATCCCAGAGATGTTACTGTCATTCCTGCTGGGCTCGGCCTTGGCCAGCGGTGGCTCTGTCCTGGAGCCGGCTGGAATTGGCTCTGCTGGACACTGGGACACTGCTGGACTCTTATGGCACCTGCCCACAGCTGCCACCCCTGCAGCCACCTCGCTCTCAAAACCTGGCCATGCCATCCCCACACAGTGCAGAAGGTCTGGGAGAGGTCAAAAGGGGATTTGAGGGGCAAGGAGGGTCCAGGGGACCACGTGAAGGGCCTGGCTGGGAATGCTGGTTGCTTGGTGACACTCTGCATTTGGAGATAAGACAGCATGGGAAAAGTGTCCATGGGAAAGTGTCCCTGACTTCTTCCTGGTCAACAGGCAAGTGTCCCCGACCTCTTCCCACCTCAGGCTCCAGACAGGTGGTTGGTGGGGAAGTGGAAATGTTTCCCATGGATGCACAGTGTGGTTCTGTATTGTGGCTGAAGTTTTCACTGCAGTACCAATCTGAGCAGAGTTACTAGATTTTTGTTCTAGATATATAATTTACTGGCTGTTTTGAAACAAATGTCACTTGCTTTTCATATTTACGGACAGCTGGGGACCATGAAGCAGCTGTTTAAAGAACTGTATTTACTTTTAGATGTAAACAAAATATTAAAGTGCCCTGCAGAAATCTCTGTGCTCACACAAACAGCTCACATTCTATATTATTTATATGTGAGAGTGTGTGGGTCGCTGCAGCTTGTCTCTGTCTGATGCATTAACTCTCCTTATGTGACAACTCTCTCTGGATGAAGCAATCTGCAGAGGTGGACAGACAGTTGCTGGAGGGCCACTCCAAAGATGTTGTTAAGGGAAAAAAAGTGTCCTTTTTTCTGTCCTCTTAGATGAGCAAGGTGAAAAAAAAAATCTCTTTACACACAAACTTTTCTTGCTGGCAAAAACTTGGTAGATTTTCCTCATGAAAGAATGATGGAAATTTAAAATAAGTGTTTTGCATAATTTGGAAGGATGCAATGGGAAGCTGTAGCTCTGAGAAATTGTTCTTACTCATGATGAGCAGTGGCAGATGTGCTTTCTCTCAATTTATTGCATGCACTCAGTTGCAGCTTTAAAATTCTCCGAGTCACCCCAGCCCCCTGCCTGGTGGGGAGATTGCCATCGACCTGTGAACCATTCCAATTAATTTTAAAAACATGGGGAAGGGGAGAACCTCTCCTGGAAGGTAAATGAGAGTGTCCAAGGCTTCTGGATTGTGGTTCTCATTCTCACTGAATGGTTTCTTGGGCCATTCCCTGATGACAGTCATTCCATGGGCTCTCCTTGGGCTTGTCAAAGGCCTGGATGGGGCATGCGGGGACACATCTTTGGAATGCGGGGTGACAAGCTGCCACTTTGGGTGGAAATTTATTTTAAAAACATGGGGAAGGGGAGAACCTCTCCTGGAAGGTAAATGAGAGTGTCCCAGGCTGCTGGATTGTGGCTCTCATTCTCACTGAATGATTTCATTCCCCCATGACAGTCGTTCCACGGGCTCTCCTTGGGCTTGTCAAAGGCCTGGATGGGCCATGTGGGGACACATCTTTGGATTGCAGGGTGACAAGGTGCCACTTTGGGTGGAAATGCTCACAAGCAGCTCTGCAGAGGTGCTAGGGACAGGCAGGAGGGACTGAAACTGAGGAGCTGATTACAGCTTCCAGAGGGTTTGCTCAGGGAGGAGTGGGGATTGCCCAGGGCCTGAATCCCGTTGCCCCTGGGCTTTCCTGCCTCATGCCACAGCAATTTTGGCCTTTCACCTCTGCAGGAATGAACATGACATTTGAGTAGGAGTCAACTTACTTAAATTATGGGTGATTTTGAGAATGTTTTCAGCCTGCATTGAGGTCAGGATGTTATATGTGGACACTTCTCTGGAGCATCCAGTGCTTCTGGTTCAGACAGAGAAGGTTGGTGGGATGGATTTCATTTAATAAGTGCTGTGTACTGTCCAGTACCACCAACCTTATAACTTAGGTTTTCTGAGACAGCCTGTGTTCACATTGACTCAGACACATTATAAATTTGGGTGATATCCATAGTATCAGAGGAGAATTTTTATGATTACATGACACAATGCCAGAAAAACCCCCAAACAATCCGAGGCCTATGAAAATCAGCAGTATGTGCTGAGAAAAATCAATAAGCAATTTGCCCAGAGAATCCCAAAGAGAATGCATGTTTTTTGAGACTTAGAATAACTTTTGCTTATTGATTCCTAAAATCTCCCAGACAGGGAGAAATGTAAATACAGGGATCCTGCTCCTCTGGAGTTCAGTGGGAGGAGGATCAGGCTGGCAGCTCTGGGATTTACAAAGGTACGCTCTGCTGCTTAATGAAACTGTTTAATTAGAAAACTTTGTCACAACCTATATGTGGCTCGAAGGCAGTTTTACCAAACAGGCTGAATAATTCCTGCCAAGCATTAAAGCTGATTGGTATTCTCAGCTTGGAAGGGAGAGGAACACGGAGAGCGCTGATAATGAGAGTGGGGCGGCTCTTGGGGACTCGCCCTTGTGGGCTCGGTGGGAGTCTTTGTCTTTTGAGCAGGTCCTGGTGTCTTCTGCCACCTGACAAGCCAGAATTGAGCTGAAATACTAATAACCATGTATTTTGACTGGCTTCAAGTCAGCCTGTGCAAAGAAAGAGTGCTAAATCAGGACAAACTTAACTCAATGTCACCATGTGTGTAACCACATCTACTTTTAAGCAGTTTAACTCTATGTTCACATTGATTTTTTGATTTTCATCTTAAAAGCTCCTGCTTCTGTCAGAGAATGGAGTATCTATTGCTAATTCAATCTGTGTTTCTGATGTTTCGGTGTTTCTGATGTTTCTTTGTTTAAAAAAAAACAACAAAGGAAGCTTAAATTGAGAACCCAATTTTTAAACTCAATTGCAGCACAATTTTAAGCAAAGAAAAAACTCTTCATTTTCAGGGTAATTTTCTTATAAGGATAAACCTCACATTTTGCATATTCTTCCTTTTTCACACTGCTGGATATTAAAGCACAGTTGGTGCTCTCCACAAGTGAGATTGACAATTCTCTTCTTAAAATGCCAAAGGAAAAAAATCTGTGTCAGTTCTTCAGTCTGATTTTTTTTTTAAAAGGTGCAAATATATCCAAAATATTGAGAACTCATGTGAGGAGAAAGTGAAAAATTGTGGCAAACACATCCTTCTTTGTTCTTAAAAATGTCATTGTTTTTGCCTGCCAGTTATTGAACTGCTCCTCCTGACTTAGTGTGGTGCTTGATCTAATTTTACTGCTGGGTACCTCATATCATCATTCTCTGAAATTCGGCCTCATTTCCATCTCCTCACAAAACTCAACTCAGACAGAAGCAGGCTGCTCCTTTGATTAGAATGTTCAGGCAAAAATTTCCTGGATAAGCACTGAACAGATTCTTACTGTGGTGATATAGGAAGAGTATTCAGAAGTTAGGAAGAATTGTTTCTAAAAGGAACAGCTTCACCTTAGTGTCATTCTTGTGGATTTTATAAAATTAGCTCCATAGAGTCAGATGTTTAAAAGACATGCAGCAACCAAGTATAAAAAAATGAGAGCAAAGGTTTTAGAGATGCTCTGTGACCATGGGCACAGGCCCTTAGGACATATTTTGTGAAGCTTATCAGTGTGATGGGTTTCTTTGTGACATGTGGCCTCATCTAATAAACATTTGCTTTGTTTCTGCTCATGTCCATTGGCTCTTGCTGCTCATTTTTGAGAACTGTGTGGTCTTGTCTGATGGCTGAACGTGAGCAGTGGCAGAAGCCGTGGCCAGATGCTCCAGTCTCTGCAATATTTGTGCCCTTCACTGGACTCTCTCTGGCATGTTGGGGCCCAGATCTGGACTTGTGCTGCAGATGTGGCCTCTCCAGTGCTAAGAAGAGGGAGAATTTCCCCTCCTGTAAGTGCTGGCAGCATTCCCAGTGCAGCCCAGGCCCTGCTGGCCTCCTTTGCTGCTCAGCCACAGTGCTGGCTCATGTCCATCCTGGCATCCACCTTGACCCCCAGCTCCTTCTCTGCCAAGCTGCTTTCAGCCCCAGCCTGTGCTGAGCTTATCCCACCCCTGGGGCAGGAGTTTGCACTTTCCTTCATTACCTTTATTGAATTTCAGGCCATTCACCCTGGCCCATTTTTCCATCCAGTCCAAGTGTCGTTGAAGGGTGACCAGGGTTGATCCCTGAGGGATGGAGATTGAACTTGCACGTGTCCTTTCTCAAGGAAGCCCATGGAGCCTTTCAGAGGTGGCTGCTCCTGGCTGTGGCAGCTCCTTGTGCACAGACACAGCAGTTTTCAGACATCAGGAGCCTTGGATGTAAATGGTGAGAGAATTGGGCTGTACCTTCTCACTGATGACAGTTTCAGTCCCTCACAATGTGTAGAGTCATGTAGCACCATGGAGTCATAGAATCATTTAGGTTGGAAAAGGCCTCCCAGATCATCTAGTCTAACCTTTAACTAATATTTAATGCCTTTTTGATATTTTTTAAGATGTCTGCATGTTTGCAAATTGCCTTACACAACCCAGGTAAGAAGAGAACTCAGCAGTTCCAGGACCCAGATTACCCTACCAGATTAGGGGGACTGGATGCTGCACCTCAGATTTTTACCCCACCCCTGCCACAACAAAAAGCTTCTGTGAGCCCCATCCTGTGGTTACTCATGGAAGTTTTAGGCAGAAAGAATATTTTCCTTGAAGGTCTCACAGTGACAGGGAGTTTAAGACAGAATATGGCATTTTGTGAGGTAAACTCAGGGCCTTCCATTCCTCTAGATGCATGTGACTTCTGGAGGTAAATTTTGCACTTCAGTCAGATTTGGGTAGAGTTTTGAATGAAAATAGAGAAATAAAGTTTTTATTTTTCTCACTGATTCCCTCTTATAATGGAAACTTTTGCCCTGGATTTTAGGAAATCAGGCACAAAAACCCACCAGCAGCTGTTTTTCATTCAAATCCTTTGAAAGGTAATACTGGTTATTCTGAATTGGAAACCTGACTTATTTCCTACAACTACTATTACTACTGCTAAAAATCCTACAACTGAGAAATAGGACATGAAACCCTTTTAACTGACTCCTTGCAGCTAAAGCCCACTTTCTGATGGAAGAAGTTTGTGCAGGATATTTAAATCTTGTGTGGGAAAAGAGCTTTGTGCAAGGTAGGAAGCTCCTTTTGGAGTTGTAATTGTGTTCACATGAAAAGAGTGCTCTGATTTTTTGCTGATTTTGCCTCAGGAGCACAACAATGAAGGCTGAGGTGCTTCTCCTGCTTCTGGAATTGGTATTCCCTCAGCAGAAAAGCAGATGATTTAAGAAGATGGATAAAACTTTATTTTGTATGCAACTCCTTTCTGGTACCTTGTCCAAGGTGGTGGAAAGGATGAGATGAGGCAGGACGAGAGGAAGCAGCCTCAAGCTGCCCCAGGGGAGGTTTAGGTTGGATATTGATATATATCCAGTATAAATTGGGCAATATTCTTCACAGAAAGGGTTGTCCAGCACTGGCACAGGCTGCCTAGGGCAGTGGTGGAGCCACCATCCCTGAAGGTGTTCAAAAAACATGGAAACAAGGTTTAATGCTGAACATGGGGGTGCTGCTGGGTTGGTGGTTGAACTTGGTGATCTTAAATTCCTATCTTTACAATTCTAAGAGGTTTCACCTCCGTTTGGGGTGGTGCTGGACCACCTCCTGAAGGAACTTCCAGGGGTGCAGTCCAACCTGAGTGATGGGCTCAGGAGAGCACTCTGGAATAAAGTGTGGAGCTCCTGCTGATGGAGAGTCCTCACGTGGGCTGGACCCCTCTTTCTGTGTGTGTTCTGCTCACCTCTCCCTGAATCCCTCTGTTGTCCTTGGAGCACCAGGACAAATGAGCTTGGTGAGGGGGTGGAGGGGTTTCTGCAACCAGGACTGTTCTCTCTCTGTGCTGGAAATCTCTGGATGGGAGCCTCTGGATTTGCTTTTACACCTTTCACAAACCAGAGCTACTTGTGTCACTGCAAGGCACTCAGAAATACTTTGAGACTTCAAAGTGTTTGAATAATACCCTGGAAATCCCATGGGTACAGTGGGAATATGTTCCCTGTGTGTTGGGGAGCAGCTTATTTCTGGTGGGTGGTGCAGTGGAGTCCCAGGGTTCCAGGGTATTCACACTTGGGCAAGCCTGCAAGAGAGCTGGGGAGGGGACTGGGACAAGGAATGGAGTGCCAGGAGAAGAGAGAGCACCCTTAATCTGCAGGACAGCAGGGTTAGATGGATATTGGGATGAAGTCTTTCCCTGTGAGGCTGGAGAGGCCCTGGCACAGGGTGCCCAGAGAAGCTGTGGCTGCCCCTGGATCCCTGGCAGTGTCTAAGGCCAGATTGGACAGGGCTTGGAGCACCCTGGGATAGTGGAAGGTGTCCATGGCAGGGGTGGGATGGGATGATTTTTATGGTCCCTTCCCACCCAAACCATTTTGGGATTCTCTGCTTGCAGTGCAGAGGGGTGGGTCAGACCACAGGCACTGCTTCAGTCCTGGCAGGACCCCACATGATTTATTTTCATAACTCATTATCTGTCAGTGCTAACACTGCCCTGACTGGGCACCAAAGCAGCCTGCAAAGGGAAGAGCAGCATGGCACAGAATGTTTCAGACTGCAAACCTCTGCCAAAAAAACTCCGTAGTTTGTCTCCTTTCTGTGAAAAGATTTTGTTTTTCTTCTCAGGCTCTGTTAGATTCTGCCTACAGTTGTCATAATTTTCCTAGCCAGTTAGACATTAGGGAAAAATACCTTGCAAGGATGAGGTAAATGGAAATTTCTCTCGTCAGTTGAGCTCAGCGGGTTGTAAAGGAAAATATCCATACTATTTATTTCTATTATATTAAAATTGTTGCCAATATCTCTCAGTGCTTAAAAACAACAGAAAATTAGATTTTTTTTTTTCCCACATTGCTGGACATCCTGTTGTGTTATGCTTTTTTATTTTTTTGGTACTCACTTTGTGCTGTTAGCCCAGGCTCTGGCGCTTTGCTAAGTAAGGAGTCAAGGCTGCTCATTTGTGTAGCACCTGTCATTATTTCCAAGCAGTCTGACAGCTTTAATAAACCCTTTTTGCAGGGAAAGAGGGAGCTGTATTTCATGGATCCGGAGGGAAAGCTGGCATCTCCCTGCCCGCCGCATCCCGCCTGCGTGTGGCGGTGCTGAATCAATAACTGCTGCTCCCAGTCCCTCCAGAGCATCCCTCAGTGCCTGGCAGCTCGAACCAGTGAGTCCCCAAACAGTACAGCCTCTTCCCGGGGCTGTGCATGCTTGTTAGCTTCCCTATTCCCCATATTTTTTATTGGGAATGCTGTATGTGCTTCATTACAATAAATGCTTTGCTGTTAAATTTTCTCCAATACGTTTTGGCAGCTGCAAAACAGATAGATGGCTTCTCTGCCCACAGTGCAGGAGGACCTGGAGTGAGGAGTTCATTTACCTTCAGCTTTGGGAATTGTTTTATTTTACTGCTTTTCAAGGCGAGGGCTCTCTCATATATGGGAAAAGGAGCTCTTCAGTGACCTCAGTGGGAACAGGATGAAGTGCCCACTTTGTCCTTGGAAGTGTCAATAAACACACGGATGTGGTACTGGGGGATGTGCTTTGGTGGTAACGTGGCAGTGCTGGGTTAATGGGTTGGACTGGATGGTCTCAGAGGGCTTTTCCAAGCACAATGATTCCATGATTCTCACCAGGTTGTGTGGATGCCACGGGACAGAGAGAGAGAAACGGCAAGCGTTTCTCACAGCGGCTTGTGAGAAATTTTAGGGAGTTGTAAGGATGTGATAACTTGTTAAGTATAAACAATCTGCAGGTGGTGTTTTTCTGTTCTTCTCGAGGACAGTGTGCGAGGAAGATGTTTTTGTTGGTCAGCCAATCAAACAGAACCTCTCTATAAAAACCGCGTGGTTCTCTTGAATAAAGCCTTTTACTCTTTCTACAATACTGCCTCCTACCTGTTCCTGTGTTATACAAGGTTGTGACTCAGGAGAGCAGGAATACCCGGCACAGAAATGTGTTTTGTTCCTCGGTGCCACAAAACCAAGCACTGGAGGAAGGAGAATCTGTCTTACCCTGATCCCTGATGTCAGGAGGCAGCAGGGGCGTGCAGAAGGTTTCCTCTCCCTCAGGTGTCCTCTGCTCCTATGACAGGGGATCAAGGCCACCATTTGAACCTCTCATCTGGGGCTGGAATCAGGGAATTCCCTGCAGTCCAAGGCCATAGCAATGGAGGAGGGAGAACACAGATTTAAATAAGGTTGTGCTGGTTCAAAAAGAAAACTCCAGGTGGGAGCTGGAGGTGAAAGAATCCAAGTTAGGATCTGCTCAGCTCCCTTGTATAGGCAAGCCCTCCTTGCTCATTTTCAGTAGTTCAAACACAGACTGCTGAATGGACTGAGCTATAAAATATTTAATCAGGTTTCCCAACATTTCCTTATGATATGCAATAATCATGATGAAGAAAAGGGGCTGGACCCCACTCTTCGAGGCAAGCCAGGAGTGCATTTTAAATTCTTCCTGTCACCAAGAAAAAAAAAAATCAACTTTTAAAAATACCTGGGTGAGAGTTGATGTGTGTGCACATCCAGTCCAGTCCTAAGAGGTGCTGGGTGCTCCTGGTTACACACAGCCAGGGCCAATATTCTAAAGGCATTCAAAGACTATGCTTCACCCTGTTATAATCCCCTACTTCATGTTAATTTATATTATAAAATCTGCATTGCAAAAATGACCCTAAGCATCTTTTTCTATTTTTAAAGAATATTCTTGTAATATAAGAATATTTAGGCTTTTAATTCCCTGTGCTTTTCAGAAGAGGCTCAGGAACAGATGCAAAGCCAGACTTGAGAAAAGAAGGAACAAAAGATTTTTCTGCGTGGTCAGGGGAATGTGGCAGGCTTGGTGGGATGATGGTGACCCTGAAGAGGAGGGCTCACCCACCAACAAGGGACAAAAGGAAGAGGGGACAGTTTCCTACCAGTCCTTTTAGCTGCTTTCTGTCCCCTTTGTACTCTCTGTATTTTAAGAAAGGTTGACTGTGACAATTTTTAGTCTCTTTTTGGGGTTAAAAGGCCTCTTTCTAGTTCCAAGGGTAGACTTCCAGAAGGGCTGTGGCACTTCAGAGCTTTGACAGGACTCAGCATCTCGTCACACTTGTGAACACGAGTAGCAACATGAAGAGATTTTGGTTATGTCCATTTTCCATCTGCGATTTTTGCAGGCTGGAAAGTGCAAAATTACCTAAAATCTAATCAGAGGGCAATGGGTAGGTATGTATTTTCTGTCCTATTTCATGTATCACTAAGCCATGACTGCAGTGCAGGTGGTGGAGCTGTAGGAATAAATGACTGCTAATGGGATTTATAGGAGTTCAACTTAATGTGTTAGTTTATTTATTTACAGACTGAATTTTGGGCAGGAGTTTGGGCCTTTGCTAAATGCTTTTGTTCAGGCTTTCCCCTCTTACCATTTCCATGGGCAATGTTAAAAGATGTCAAGAAATTATTGTCTGTACTGGTTCCCATGCCAGCCTATGGAGGGAGATCCAACACAGCTGGATTTAAAGCAGGGATCATCTGCATTTCTTCTCAGGAGGTGGGAATGGTCACCTCAGGCTGCAGCACACTCTGACACTCCAGCTGAAATCCCAAGTCTTTGGAGGTCATTACTCCACCCAGAGATGCTGCTGCATTTTTTATTACTGTGGTTGTGGCACTGCAGCCATCTTGCAGCTGGTTTTTTTTGAGCATCTCCATTCTAAAGACCAAGCTGGGGGTTTCCCCCAGGGAATTTTCCTTGTTTGTTGCTGTGAACAGATGTATTCTGCAGAAGGTCCAGCAAATTAATTGACAAATTAATCCACCAAATCCAGCAAATTAATCCAAACAATTAACAAGCTACATATTTGTGTCTTCTGACACAAGTTTCTGTCTTCCGGCACAACTATCTTTCTGTACTCCTGGTCAGGGCAAACCCTGAAACCACTCCCAAACCACTCCAGTTTGAGTAACCATGATGTCACTGCACATTAATGGGAAGAAAAATGCAGGATTTTTCAGTTCAGTGCTCTAAGCTGATTTAATACTTCACAAGAGCTACATTTCACCATTTCACACTGATGTGAGCAACCTGTTGGAGCTGAAGATGCCCCTGCTCGTTGCAGGGGAGCTAGGTCACAAAAACTTTAAAAGGTCCCTTTCAATTATAACAGTTCTGTGGCACAGAAGAGGATAACCAAGACTCATGTTTGCTGTGCTGACTAATCCTTGTTTCCAACCAGGCACATACAGGGATAAAGCCCTGGATTTTGTGGTGCTGCTGGTTTCCCAGTGACAACTGGGACTGCTACACTGTGCTGGACATTTCAGGGTGCTTCGTGATCTCTGGAGATTGAAAACCTTGGCTCCAGGTTTCCAAACCCTGGTTCACACCCAGCAGAGACCTTGTGGTAAGACAGCCACGAACAGGTTTGCAGAAAGGAGCAGAGTGCCAGGGAACAGGGAGGAAGCCCAGTGTGCTCCTGTGTGCAGTTCTTGGAGGCAGATGGTGCTGTTGGCCAAGGAACGGGGCTGCAGAGGCTGCTGAGCTCCTCAGACAGACCCCCGCCGACAATTGCAATGATGATGGCTCTCAGAGCTCCTCTGAGATCAGCAGGCATCATTCTGGGTGGAGATGCTCCCAGAATTTAAAGCAGAGTTGCTGTGATTTGTGGGGGTTGCGGGTTTGGAGGAGCGTCAGCAGCTTCACGTGCGCCTCTGGGTGTGTTTGAGCTGCTCAAACCTTCCCTGGCTGCAACCCTGAGCAGAAACTCTTCTGGAACAGTCTCTCCCAACATGCTGGTGTGGGAATTCCAGAGTTTCAGACCTAGCTGGGGGGAGCAGAGGTAAAAGGAAAGCAGGAATTGTTTCAGGAATGCTGCTTCTGAGGGGCAGAGTGGCTCTCTGCTGGGCTTTAATCACATGCTGCTTTATGGAATCACTTTGAGGTGCTCACCACACTCCAGGCCTCATTGACCATGCTGCAGTAAAACACAGCCCTTGCTCAGGATTGCTCTTGAATATGAGTTTATGAACAGTGGGAAAAGGAGATTTAGGCTTTTTAAATGTGAAATGTGACATTCTTAGTGGCAAGTTGCACTCAGCAGAATGAGAACTGTGTTTTTCCCTTGAGCGTGAAGGCAAGCAAAAGGCAAGCAAAACCTGTGTTTGATGACACCCACAGGCAATTATTGTGCTGATACATGAGCCACAAACCAGTCCTGAGAGTGTCCCAACCATCAGCAAGGTCACTGCTGCTGGCAGGAATGTGCTCTGGGGTAGGGAGGTTTGGGATTTTGGGCACCACCCTGGAATCTCTCCTTGTGTTTGACTCACACTGACAGAACTGAGTCAGGTACCAGCCAGAGCACGTGTGAGGGGCACAGTCAAGGAGGGCTGAGGTGGCACCTGAGCCTAGAAGGGGCCTCACCTTTTCATAAAATAATCTCTCTTCCTTTTCTATGAGCTGTGTAAGTGCTGTTTTTATGGTTATGCTGTTGCTGAGCCCAAGTGTTGTAGAATGATGAAATCTAATAAACATGCTGGGCTCTTTTATTCATCATTAGGCTCTGAACACTTTAGGATTCACTTGGGTCACATTTTGGAGCTTTTCTCTGCAGCTCTCAGGGTTAGCAGGGCCATTTTATCCAAACAGGCCTGAGCTATTCACACATTCACAAGAATCCTGAGGAATGAAGGAGCTCACTGCAGATTCATGTGAGCTGAATCAATATCAAGGGCATGGAGATGAGGACTGTGATTTTATGCCTCTGTCTTTTTGGTTGGTTAAGTTCTCTGCCAGATAAAACTGGAGCCTCAGAATTTTTTTCCTTTATCCAGCCCTCCTTTAGTCTCAAGTTCTTCAGAACCAGGTTAAAAGTGTAGCAGAGGAAAAGTCTCCATTCGTGATACAAGTGCCTCTAAACCAAAAAATACCTTTAGAATTCTTCCTTCACCTTTCCTCTTTTTTCTCGTGTCATTATGCTCATTTTTAAGGTGCAGGGGAGAGGAAGCCATGGAAAAAAATTCAACCTGAAATTTCAATCAAGGCTCTGTGAATTTTCAGCCACAAACCTACTGAAGCAATTTTAGTGTTGGAAACTCAACAAGGAAATCTGTAGTTTCTACCTAAATGCCTTTTTTGAGCAAAGTGCTATTTTTTCCCAGACAATTATTACACCTGTTGTGGATTTATTTTTATCTACTTGCAGTGTTTGTGTATGATATCTCACCAAATATGAGCTCAGAAAAGTATCTACTGGAAAACATTATTATCAGATGAGAGATTTATGGGCTCAGGAGCAAATATATGATGGATAAGTAAAATTGGACGCAAATAATAATGGAAAATCTCACTTATTCTTGCACTGTCAGTGAAAGAGCTGAAAGGCAGATTCATGTGATGCAGAGCAAATATTTATTCTCAGTTAGAGTAATTTTATTTGAGTGTAGTGGGTGAGCAGGTGGGTGCAGTTTACTTATAAATTAGGCTTTGGGATCTTGTTTTCTTCATTTTGGGTCTTGGTCAGGAATAGTCCATACCTGGCAGGAAAATTGCTTTCTTAGGAATCTCTAGACCCTTGTTATTCAGCTTTCTCTGGGCCTAACTGACATCGACTTTTTTATTACATTTTTTTTCTGTAAAAAAAAATTATTTTTTTTCTACACCAAAAAAAAAATTATAAAGATTAACATTTCATATGAAATATGAAATGTTAATCTTTATAATTGTTTTGGTGTAGAAAAAAAATAATCCTAAAATAACCCTTTGATTTTCAGCTTTTGGCTATGAAATCAGTGCACCCACTGATATTTTATTGGTAAAGAGCTCATTCTGATGAATTCTTGAGGATATTTAAGAATTATTAGTACCCAAGCCATCATTTGACAATAAACATTTCAGAGCAGATTTGGGAGGACATCAGTGAGTTACAAGAATACACAGTTCCAATTTTTTTTTTTAAATCTGAGTATGGATGGTGGAGTTTTAAAAGGCTGGTACCTTTCATTGGCACCCTATTTCAGGGGAAAAAAAAATTAAAATAAAAATAAACCTGTCAAGTTTTTTTGGGAAGATTAGAGAGTGGTTGTTCAAACTGTGGTTCTAGCAGAGCCTAAAAAAGGTAATTCATCATGTAAGGAGCCCAGGTTGCAAAGCTCCTGTCTCATGAAGCAATACACAATTAATCCAACCTTAAGGATGTGTGCTATAAATCCTGATGACCCTTTGGCAGCGTGAGTTTTACTGAATGAGTAGCTCTGGGCACACAGAACGAAGTTCACCTAAGACAGGACATCCTGGAGGGGAAAAAAATACCTACCTGGAAAATTATAAAGGGAAATATCCCTTTCTCTTCCCCCATGCTCCCCTCCCATCCCCATGCCTGCACACAACCTTTCATGTCTTAATTGATTTATGTGTGGGCAAACATCACCTGCATGACTTATTTCTGAAAGGATTTTAATGCTTTGGAAGTACTTAAGGGGGGAACAGCCAGATTCATAGCTGGCATAACTCTGCACAGCTCTGCTGAAGTCAGGGGATTTATAATGACTTGAATACTTAGGAACCAGGCTTAAAATATGCAGCTACAGAGGTGCAATGCTTCCTTACTCGGAAAAGTTTTCCTTTGGGTGAATCTCACGCTGGAAGATGAAACACCTCAACCCTTTCACTGGGAAAAAAGGGGGAATGGTTCATCCTGGACCTGTCAGAGCTGCTGCATTTATGGCCAGTGTGGCTTAGGAAGATCTGAGCACCAGCGTGAGGGAGACAGCTCTATGCAGGGAAGAGCAGTTTCTATGGATATCTTTCTGCCTTACCTGCTCTGATGCTGTGGCAAAGATTTATTTATGTCTGCAGTGCAGCTCCGTTGCTGCTGCCTCGTCTGACGACACCATTTGTTCCCTTCTGCTGCTGCAAGGGAGGAGCTGATGTGGCTGGGTGGGAAGGGGCACAGTCTGTGCTATGGATAATCTGCAGGCAAAACCCCCAAAACCATTTTGCTGGAATTCTTTGAATAGGTAAATGCTTCTGTGGGGAATCCAGTCTCTTCCCAGGACAGACTATCAGTTCCCAGGTGGTGACTGAGCTGGTGCAGGGCTGTCTCCAGGGATCCAGTCAGACTCCCCAAACCTGCCCTGTGGTCCTGCCTGACCACTGCAGGGAATGCAGGCTCCATTGCTGCTCATTGCCTAAAACTAGGCACAAACCAGCCCCACCAATTCCATTTTTTGGGGCAGACTGGGAGGTGCCTTCAGTTCCCTTATGGCACATCCCTCTCATGGAGATGAGATGCAGCCAGAAAAAAGAGATTAATCCATCCTTACCTTGGTGTCCCAACCACAAAACAAGAGTCTTAAGCAAGGACCAGGCTCAAACTGTGCAGCCAGATGGGGAACCAACTCATTCACACCAAGCTTTCCCTCAAATAGGTCTTGAGGAACTCTGCCCTGCAATGGACTCCAACTTCACTGCTCTCTGCAGGGGAGCAAACAGAGGAGTAAGATCTGGAGGAAACTCAGAGAAGGAGTAAGATCTGGAGGAAACTCAGAGAAGGAGCAAGATCTAGGGCAAATAAAATGTTTAGGGTCATTTCAGGGTTGAGCCACTGCACTTCCATGAGATGACTTTGTGTAACAAAGGAATGAAACCCAGCACCAAATCCTTTTAAAGGAACTCGAAATACAATTTGTGTGCCAAACACCTGCAGCATATGTGAGAAGCAAAATTATGCACCACGAGTAGCCCCTGTGTTCCTGCTTCTTATCAGCCCTTCCAAGACAGTTGGCTAACAGCCTCATCTGGGAATTTTGAGTAATACTCAGAATTCCTTTGAACAAGGAGTTCCATTAGTTGCAAATTAATTGGATCTGTGGGTCAGTGGGAAGTGGATTACCACAGTGGAGGAAAGTGGTGAGCATGCTGCACATTGGTAGCACATTAGAAATCCTCTCTGGGAACAATCTTTGGAATATTTCTACACAGGATGCATCTTATGAGTCTTAGGATTTCAATAGTAGCCTGTGCCTCCAGCAGCAATGAAGAGCTGCTGGGAACAATTGCAAATTGCTTTTCATTGTGCTGCACATCTACTGGAGATATTCCTATTCTATCTTAGATAATAATAAACTCTCGAATCCAGAGTGAGTGCCAGAGTGGGTTCAGATGGCCAAGAGGGAATCCAGGCCTGTGCCAGCCCTGGTGTGGGCACAGGCCCATTTCCAACATCAGTGATTGTGGAATTCTGTGAGCACACTGGCTTCCAGCACTTGATAGCAACCAGAAAGCACATATGTGGATTATAAGAAATATACAAGAAATATAATCTCAACATCACGAATTTAAAGATAAAAGGGTGAGAATGAAGGTATGGTCTGAAAGGATGACTATGGCATAGCTAAAGCCTCTGATTTTTCACTTAATTTTAAGCAAGAAGTGCCCAACATCTACTGAACTTCTGAGCTTTCCTAAGATTTTCTGTGGACCTCCATCTACATGTTTACTATTTCCCCCTTGCTTTCTGTTTAGGGATTTTTTCCCTTTGTTTGCATGTTTTGCTTGGTTTTATATTATATTTTGCTTAGTTTGGTCTTGGTCTTTTTTTTTTTTTTTTTTTTTTTGAGCAATTTCTGTGAATTTATATAAAAAAATTCCTAGTTCTTGTGATTTCTATCTCTAGTCTCATCAGTTTCTGTTGTCTCTTTTAGGTTAGATCCTTGCCATCAACTTTCTTCTTCCTTTCCTTTATTTCCTGTATTCTTTATTGGCACAGACCAGCAGTGGTTTTCCATAATGGGAGCTGAAGAACTCCATGTAAATCCCAATTTATCCATATCTTTACTAGGAACTAATACACAGCTAACAAGTCATCTTATATTTCCCATCAGCTGCACTGAGCCAGTGCTTTAGATTAATTCAGTTTGTTGTTTCAGCAGGTTTACAGGTTTGCAGAATTCCACAGATTTCCACAATGCTGGGGATTGGTGATGTTTGTATGGATTGGCCTGTTCCCTGGTGATGGAGTGTGTGTAATCATCATTTTCCAATATGCAAAAATTAAGAGCAAAAGCAGCCCAGTGCCTCCACTCTGTGATAATTGGTGCTGGCTTTATGGATTATATTTTCTTTACTGAGGACCTTCTCACTGAGCAAATTTGACAAATGAAAACACTTGCTGAGATTTTTATTTCTCTGGCAATTTTCCGTGTTTTCTTCTACTAGCAATATCATATTTTTGTTTGTGAAAGGAAGAGTTATTGTTTATCCTCATTATTTGCCTCTTAGAGCTGAAGTAAAAATAACTGATATTGAGGACACATTAAAATGGAAGCAGGTGGAAAAGAGCAGCTTCTAAAAAAAAAGCCACGATTAGAGAAAATATTACAAACTTGCTTGTGGAAAACTACAGCAAGTTACTCCAGAGGACAAATGATGATTTAACTTGCTGGGATATTTGGCTTTTTTAAAATCTTGCTGGACACGTTAAAGATCTAAAACATGCTTTTAAGAATTTAATTTATTAGTGTTTCTCTGGTAAGCACCAAGTCCAGGCTGTGCTGGAAATGCAGAGCAGGAGGCAGCTCATTTTCCTGGGCATATTAAGGACCTGAAGACATAGGATACATTGGAAAAGCTGAGTGACAACCTCTGTTTTTCAAGCCCCTTTTCTGGAAGATCCCTCAGTCTCCAACCCTCTTTTCCTGTCAATTTTTGGGAAGCAGGGTTTACATGTGGCCCTTGGAATTGGGTGAGCAGCACCCACAGGATTTATTCTGTCCATGGGTACTTTGGGAAAGGGAAAGAGCTGTGGTGTGCAGCTGCAATTTGGAATCTGGGACATCCTTGCTGTGGACTTGCTGCTTGTGAGGGGGTACCACCAGAAGTATCTCATTTATTCCTTCTGGAAAAAAATACTCAAAGAGCATTGTCTATGGAACTGCCCACAATAAAGAGAAGAAATGCAGTGACTGCCTTTGCAAGATGACCTTCAGGACTTGCACTAATCATTCAACTCCACGTGGCAAAGGAATATTAATCATAAAAGAGCTGTCATTCCTCCAAATGGCATTTAGGTATCAAATGAAACTGTGGGGGTGTCTACAATATCCATGGAGTCCCAGAATGGTTTGGGATGGAAGGGACCTTGAGGGACCTTAAAGTCTATCCAGTGCCACCCCTGCCATGGGCAGGGACACCTTCCACTGTCCCAGGAGGCTCCAAGACCCATCCAGCCTGGCCTTGGACACTTCCAGGTTCCCTCTTCTCTGCCAGGGCCACACAAACCAGTCTTGAGGTGTGCTCTGCCCCCCTGGAATCTCCAGGGGGTTTTGCACAACTCCCACCCTTTCAGGAATGCACAAAGCAACAAATTGGGTTTGGGTTTTAAGGGTTTGGAAAATAAAGAAGAGAAATAGACACAAAGCTTTTCAAGCGGGCGCGTGGCTCGGTGCCACGCACGGAAATGAGCTGGAATTAATCCCTTTTCTCTGCAAGTCTTGCAGGAAAGGTGCCTCCAGATGCTCCTCACCGGGTAGGAATTCAGGATTTATCGGCAGATAAATGGGAGAGATGTGTTTGCACAAAAAGTAGATAAGCTGAGACTTGGGATAACCACACTACCCCAAGGGAACGGCCTGGACAATGTTTGTTTTTTTGTCAGAAGCTAAAGAAAATGTCACTGTTAAATTTTGATGAGGAGATGCACACCCACACCCCCACTTACAGCATCAACTGATGCTGATGTCATGAAATGGGGATGAAAAACATGATTTTTTTTTTAAGTCCAAGCTGTCTGCTGCAAAATCTGTTCTTATTCAATCTTCCTTTTTTTTTCTTTCTTGTTTGTCTGTGAAGCGATTGAAATGGTCAAGCCTGGAAATTTCCACCACTATTTTTCTATAAATTAAAAACTTCATTAAATGGCTTTTTAACTGAAAATTTTAGCTTTTTCTAGTAGCACTTAAAGTAAATATAATTATAAGCTTTGAAAAATAATATTTAATAATTTCACTAGTGTAAAACAAAATTTATTTCTTACCTTAGATTTTAATCATGCAATGAAGAAATAGTTTTAGTAACAACTTCATATACTGGCTCAGGCTCTAAAACATGATTTAAGATGAGCTACAGCAGAACAGGGCATCTTTAATTGTCACTCTCTAACATTCTGTTAAGAAAAATGTGATTGATGTCCTTTAAATGTTTCGTAATTTCTTCTTTAAAAGAAAATAGATTTATTGGCATTCACTGGGGCCCAAGTTCCTCCATTATGTATGTCTGGAGCTACTTAGAAATTTCAGATGTAGTCACATCTCTTTTACATTCTCTTTTCTTTAACTTCATTAAGCAGCCTTAAAGCCATGGGATCAGACCTGGTATTGCTGATTTACGATTATCTTTTGAATTCCCTTTGTAACCCCCACATGAACCAATCCACAGAAAAAATAGCATTTTGTTAAAGGCAATCGAAAGGCAAAGTAATTCCATATTTCTTCTTTTCATGCTTTACTGTTTGAAATCCCACTGAAATATTATTGACAGTGTTTTTGCCTTCTCTGTGCTTTAAAACAATTTAAGAAGAAAGTCTAATTAAAGCAGTGGCTGTTAGTGATAAGAAAGAGAAAAGAAAGGATGACAACAACTCTTCTGTACTGTTAATAAAGCATAATGCAGGAGTTCCTGTGAGGGTGGGGAGGCCCTGGCACAGGGTGCCCAGAGCAGCTGTGGCTGCCCCTGGATCCCTGGCAGTGTCCAAGGCCAGGCTGGACAGGGCTTGGAGCAACCTGGGATAGTGGAAGGTGTCCCCGCCCATAGTAGGGGGTGGAATTAAGATTTAAGTACCCTTCCAACTCATGCTTTTCTATGATTCCTCTTTTTTTCCTATCAATTATAATGAAATAAATTTCTATTTAAGTGAAATTACCATTTCAAGTGGTTTTTAATTTTTTTAGTACTTTTTTTTGAATCTCAAGGTACTTCATAAGAAGCAAAACAACCTCCTTAGGATCTGTCATCTGGCACATGCAGGGGGATTTAACAGCTTTGGAAGGATTGCTTGTGAAGGTGATGTGCATGAAGCAGGTGTCTCTTCCTGTGCTGTGAACAGTGGGATGGCTCTGGAGTCAAAGCAGGAAGGATGTTAAAAGCTGTGGGGATATTTGTTGATAAATTTGCAGGAGTTGCAGTTGGCTGAACTGCTTCCCTCCCCCACATCCTTCACTGCAAATTCAGTGCTGAGTGACTCTCCCACCCACTCCCTGTCAAAAACACTCTGAGTGCTTGGTTTGAAAAACATAATGTCTGAATTTTCTGTTGTAGCTGTTGCCAGGTTGTCTAAACTCACACAGCACCAAATTTTCTCCAAGCTCTAAAGGTAGAGCTCGTGTTAGAAAATCACCTTCCCCAGATTAGCGAGGTTATTGCAAAAATTGGAAAAAACCAATTAAAAAGATCAGTGACTGATGCTTCTGGTAGCCAAATACACAAAGCAAATAATGTCTTAAGTTGTGTGCTTTGTTGGAAATTCCAAAAGTGATGGCTCTCCTGGGGCCTGTATAATTCATACAGCACTTTAACCTGTGGTTAATTACAAAGTCAGCAGAAGCTTTGCTCCTTCCCACTTGTGCTTTCATCAACACTGAAAATCCTAAAGTAAATCTGGTCTAGGCTCTGAGAGGCTCTCAAGTCACTTGCTGGGCTGATTAAAAACCAACCATCCTGCCCAGCCTTGGAGCTGCACTGGGGAAAACCTCTGGGAGGACACATCTGGAGACACCAACACTGAGGAGAGCAAATTTGTTGTTGTGTGGGGAAAAGTGACACTGAAAGAGTAAAAAAAAAGGGTTCTGCACAAGTGCAAAGCTGGTATCTGGCAGAACAGGTAGGACTTTGGGAATAGTGTTTTTTATGGGGATTTGTGAATTTCTGGTGTGCTCTGGAGGTGGAGAGAGGAAAATGCCATGGGAGCACCAGCTTCAGCTGAACCACTGCAGGGTGAATCACAAACTGGGGAGTTTGGCCATGCAAAAAAAAGCCTCTTGGCTGATGCTGTTTGAAGTGCACATCTTCCTGGCTGAGGGTGAGTGATCTGTGAGCAGGAGGTTGCTCTCACTGCAGCCTAGGAAGAAATGTTCCACAGAAAACCCAACATAATGATGTGAACTTCTCCCCCAAGGGCTACTCTGCTACTTTTGTGTTTATTTGTGTTCCAGGCTCTCACGAAGCTTCGAGGTTATTTGAATGAGGTGAGATGAAAGGACAAGATAAAGAGGGGAGGAATAAAATTTTGTTCTGGATTTTTGTTTGGTTTGAGCCACTTTTGTTCTTTGTCCACCTATTTCAGCCAGAAGCTGGGTGAGGCTTGCATGGGGAATGTTTTTCTGCAGGTCACTGCTCCCTGCCTGGGCTCTGCTGTGGCTGTGGCTCAGGAGCAGAAGAGAAAGGAAGTGGGAGCATAAGATCCATCTTGTGAGTGGAGTGGGCACATCCCAGTGTGTTGATTGAAAAGGAAAATATGGGTTTGTGGAAGGCAGCCAAGCTCTTCCTGGGAGAGCTGGGAAAAGCAATCAGGAATGCCTCTGGGAGTCACAACTCCTTGGAGTGTGTCTCACCCAACATAGGATGTATTTGTTAAGGATTAGGTTCACTGAGACCACACAAAAAGCTGTTTGCTGTTCCTTCCCCGCTTTCCTCCCCTCACAGATTCTATAAACTTCACTGCTCTCAGCAACAGGAGGGAATGGAAAACTGTAAAAGTTGTGCTTTGGGGCTCGTTGTTGTCACTGTGGTGGTGGCACTGCCCCAGCTGTCGCTCCCTCCCCTGATCCTGCACCTGCCCCGGGGCACAGCCGGGCTCTTCTCCCTCCTTTCAGAGATATTCAGGGAGCTGCAAAAGGAAGTGAGATAACCCACATGAGCAAAATAAATCAGAGAAATAAGGAAGTAAATGGTTCTGTCTTTCAGTTTTTGGAAATGCACGAGGAGAGGCAGCAGCTGGAGCTGAGCAGGGGAAGGGCAGAGCTGTAATCAAGATGCTCATTTTTCGGCAAGCCCCAGATGCAGATCAAGAAATGCAAAGTTTGTGCTGACGAGGAGACAAGGGCCTCAGTTCTCATCCAGCAGAGGGTAAATTAAAAAATAATTATGGAGGAGAGCAATTTCTCTCGAAGTGTTCAATGCCTTGCATATTTACCCCAGAGTTATTTTCTTTCTGTAGATGAAATAGAAAGGTCTGGGGATATTTAATGCCTGCTTGTTTCTCTAACTGCCCTACCCTGCCCACAGGCCAGGACCCCTCCAGCTGGCAAGCATGAGCTGGTCTGGAAGGGGAGTTTTCCAGGTGGTGTGGCTTAGGAGAGGTTGGGAAAAGTATGAGCAAACTTGTAAATGAGAGGAACTCCCAGGCAAGGAAACTCAGAGACAGCAAAGACAGATTTTGCTCATTTGGTATTGCCATGGATTGAGAGAATTCAGTTTTGGGGGAATGGACATGAGCAATATTTGCACACCTAAGTGAATATTGAACAAGTTTTTCAGGCTTGTCCTAGAAATGTCCAAGCAGCTCCACTGCTGAATCATGGGTTCATGTCAGCATAAACATGAAATCAGTAAAGAAATCTGGGTCTTTGGTCTCTGGCTCCCATTAAATCTTGATGCTACCCCTATGCGATCTATTCTTTGTCTGTCCTAACCACCAACTGAGATAGGTCTATAAAGAGCGTGGATTTAAGGAGAAAGTACAGGTTCATGGCCAGTTAAGTGTTTTTTACTTTATATTTCCATTGCACTGTACATTGCAGCATAGGCTGCTCTTCAGTATATCATGGGAATGCAGAGAAAATATGAATAGGTTGGCTCATAGATCTAAAAGCACTGGATTGTTCCGTGTGTGCTCCCAGCTCCTCTTTGAAATTATCCTCAGCATAAAACATGTATTTACATTCAGATCAGAAGTATCCACAAGAGGCATGCAGCTGTGGAATGTGTTACATATTGTAATTATAAAGATATATTTGTTCCCTTTTCCTGGGAATAGATTCTGGTATTGATTTGTTCTCACTTCTGCTCACCTCCACCGAGGCAGTGGGGGGAAGGTGGATTTTATGGGAAACAACGTTAATTGCCTTATCTCTGGGGAAGAAATACAGTCATTGAAAACCTCACTTACAACTGGGTAACAATTCCTCCAAACAGACTTAGAATAATGATCCAAGCCACGTTCTTTCTTAATTAAGACTATGGTTATAGGTGGTTACTGGGATGCTTGGAGGGTTTGGCAAAAGAGAAAGCTTAGAAAGTCAAAGGGGCAAAATTATAATGTCAAGAACACATTTTTAAAATCAAATGAAAGCTGTAGCTTCTCTAAATTGTTTTGAGAACAGGAGTTTTCCAGCAGATTCAAAGCCATCTGATAAGAGAAAACCTGGACAAAAGCTTGTGTTTTACTTTTAATGCTTCAAAAAAAAGAACCAACAAAGAGTCGAAACACCAAAAAAAGAACCAACTCAATCCCCAGACCCACAAAGAGATCTTTGTGGAACATTCTGACCCTCAGACTTGGCTCTTGTTTTCCTGGACATCAGGGAGACATACTCCACCAGAATGAGCAGATGAGGCCAGGGAGGCACATGAGGTCTATCGGTCCAGGATTAGCTGCATGAACAGAGAGGATCTGTAGGCTTTGAACCTTCTTTTCACCTCTCCTAGAGGCAGTGCCCCAAAATTGCTCAGGGGCTGGATTGCTTTGGAGGTGCTGCTTTGAAAAGCAGTAATGAGTGTGAAGAACTCTTATGTTGGCTGTTTTTCTTGAGCTGCAGAGCTTTTTTGGTTCTGAAATGTGAGAGCCTCCAGAATTAGTGCAGCAATATGGATATTGTTACTAGAAAGTTCTTTGTGGTTGATGTAACCCTTCTATTCTGGTTTGTTTTAAGAATGGTTACAATATGCCCGTTTCTAAAAAAAAATAAAAGAGAGGTGAGGAAAAACAAACCCTGTGTTGCAGAGACCGTTGCATCAGATAAATAGATCCATTTTCTTGGCAGAATAACAACATTTTTCCTTCTTTGATATGGGGCAAATGGAACTGCTGAGCTGTGTTCTCCGCTGAGATTAGAGATGTATCCAGAGCCCAGAGCTCCCCTCTATCACAAGTTAGTATTAACAAAGCCACAAAAGCCTCTCTGCTTTAAGCACTGCTACTACTGCTATTAAAGAGTGTTTCTACCTGAAAGTAGAACATGAATGGCTCTGGCTTTTCATCCACAAAGAAATGTATTCAGCTCCTTTGCTGAAACGCTTCGATTCACGATGTTTGTTCTGCTGTGGTTTAGATGAAGACAGCACAAAGATTCTCCCTCTCCTACCCCCAAGAGAAACATCTCCCCTCTCATCTCAGCATCCACCCAAGCCAAGTGTTTTTCCTTTCCCCATTCTGGGTTTTCCAGGATTTTTTTTTCTCCTTTTTTTTGTCTTCCCCCTTGCAATTATCATAGGCACCTTTTGGCCCAGATGGTCTAGCCTTGCATAAAAATTAGATTTTAATTAATCTCTCACAAAAATTTCTGCCTCGTGTGGATGATGTCACGTTCCCATTATCTAACCCTTAATAACTGATTATAGCCTAATTGAATGTACTAGAGGAAAAACGACAGGATGTCAGGATATAAAGTTCATTAAGGAAAATCAATTTGCAAGGCTTTAAATTGCATTAAGGGCTACCCTTTAAATCATCTAATGTATTTCTTCCTGGTTTGGGAAGGTAAATAGGCACACTGTGGAGAAATATGTGCAAGGAGAAGTGGTAGGTTTTGTGGGTAAATTAAATTGCAAATGACTGAAGATCAGACAACAATTCCATTATCAATGACAAGCTGCCAAGGTATTCAAACAAATACTTTGCCAAGTGCCTTGTGTTTTCCATTTCTTTGTCATTTAGAAATAAATCAATCTTGCTTGGAGGCTGGACCAAGATCTCTCTCATTTTATTAAAAAAGCCAACCAAGAAGGGTTAATGAATATCAACTCCATTACTTGCTCTCCAGGATGGATTTGGCAGCCCCTTTCCATGCTAGACCGGATGTTTTCATCTTTTTCAAGTCTATAAACAGTGGAAGCTGCTCAGAGTCATATTCCTGGCACCAGCAGCAGCTTGGATGCATTTCAATTCATGTCTTTTGTGCTCTGGAGTGAATTCATACCTTCGTGAATTGTTTAACAAAAACAGGCACTGGGAGAGAACCTCACCTTGGCAGGCAGCTCCTGGGGCTTGATTGAGCTTGTGGTGACACACTGGTGACAGCTGATGTCCCTTGGAACTGGGACACAACAGACATGGGGGTGTTCATGGCAGGGCCTCAGGGTACCTGCCCCTGCCCCTGGCCTCCTGGCTGCCCAGGGGAGGGGGGTTTGGAACAATTCCAAGAGGGAAGGTGAGAATGGGGAATGGATTCTCAGGGGTGGGGAAGGAGGATTAGGATGATAACTGCACCCTGAGGTGTGGAGAAGGAGAATAAGGATGATAACTGCACCCTGAGGTGTGGAGAAGGGAGAGAAGGATGGTAACTGCACCCTGGGGTGTGGAGAAAGAGGATAAAGATGATAACTGCACCCTGAAGTGTGGAGAAGGAGAATAAGGATGATAACTGCACCCTGAGGTGTGGGGAAGGGAGAGAAGGATGGTAACTGGACTCTGAGGTGTGGAGAAAGAGGATAAGGATGATAACTGCACCCTGAGGTGTGGAGAAGGGAGAGAAGGATGGTAACTGCACCCTGGGGTGTGGAGAAAGAGGATAAAGATGATAACTGCACCCTGAAGTGTGGAGAAGGAGAATAAGGATGATAACTGCATCCTGAGGTGTGGAGAAGGGAGAGAAGGATGGTAGCTGGACTCTGAGGTGTGGAGAAAGAAGATAAGGATGATAACTGCACCCTGAGGTGTGGAGAAGGAGGAGAAGGATGGTAACTGGACTCTGAGGTGTGGAGAAAGAGGATAAGGATGATAACTGGACCCTGAGGTGTGGACCAGCCTGTGCTACCTTGCATGTGCTGGTGTGGCCTGGCTGGGACTGGACCATCCCTTGCTCTTCATGGCCTCTGTGCTTTAGCACCAGAAAATGGGTTTGTTCAAAACTTAAATAAAGTTATAGGAAAACCCTACAGTATTACAAGGCAAATTCACTAAGATTCCATTCTGGAACAGCAAGTTTTCTCTCCAGCACCCAGGTTTCTTCTTGATGCTGTTTTGGGCTGGATTTGGGGATCATAACAAGGGCTGGTGCATTTATACTCCTCTCCTCTGGTCTTTGGCATTCACAAATTCCCAGCACTGACAAAAGTCCCCCTCCTGTCCCTGATTTCTTTCCAGGCTGGGGGCAGCAAGTCCTGTTGTGTTGACTGCAAAGGTACATGAAAATATGTCCCCAAAATAAATCCAGCATCATGGACCTGAGCCAGTCTCATTCTACTCCTGGAATTCTTTGTCCAAGATCCAACTGCTTACCAGAATTCCATGGTCTTTCTTGGCCTCAGTGGGGTGAAGAACCCAAATATCTCAGTATACAACAGCAGCCTCCTGTTTATTGTGATTCTCAGGAAAGATAATTAATTAGGACTTCAAAGGAAGGAGGTGGCATGTGTAGCATAAGCTTTAAGTCACATTTTGTCACCTCCCCAGAAGTTGTTTAAAGAGGGGCGAATTGGTACAGTGTGTCTTCCTCTTTGAGAGGGTTTATACACAGGTTTTTAATTACTTTGGAGATTTCTTAAATGTAATTTTGTATGATGGCATCTGGTACAAACTGGATGCCTCGCTTTGATCTGCTGGAAAAGAGAGGGTGACAGTTTTCTTCAAATGAAGAGTAACATCAGCAGAAAAACAGAGAGGGAATTAACATATTGGAGCATCACTTTTCTTGCAATCATCACCCTATTAAATATGGAGGGGAGGATTTTGAAAATCAAGTTTGCATTTTGAACAACATTACTGGGGCTGAGTTGCCCTCATTAGCCATTTTGTATTAAATTTGATAAAAAACCCTGATGCTGACAAGCACTGGAAATGTTTTTTTTTTAATCCTGTTTTTAATCATTTTAGATCACCTACTAAATATCTTTTAATATTTTAATGGGTCTCTCATTCACAGTAAAAAGAGGTGAATAAATTGAATGGAGAAAATAAAAATGCAAAAATCTTCTCAGGCTTTTGCTCCTCGTAACTGTACCAGAATGAAATTTATGGTGCATCTGTGTTTTGCTTTACTTTCAATTTGCAACCATATTTTTGCATATTTGATGTGACTGGAAAAGCATATTTTTGCAATGAATTTGCATTCCAGGTACTAAATTTTGGCCAGTTTTCTTCTAGATTTCACATGACTCTAAGGCCATTTAGGGCTCTTTTTTTTTGCAGGATTTTATGACATTCCCAGTGTCTTCCCTGAGTGTAAATAAGATGCATCCAAATATACAGATGCTCACTTTTATGTCTTATCATCGCACAGATGAACTCCCAGTGAACATTTTCATTCTGAATAGGTTCCATTTTGTTGGCTTTATTTTCAAACCTACATATTTGGGAATGTTAAAGAGGGAGAAGATACTTTTTATAATTCTTTTTGTTTGTCGTGAAAACATATAAAAATTCCTACAAATATTCATCGAAGCCTTTCTTCATTGAAGGCTTTTATTTCTAAGGGATGTAATATCTGTATTTTGTGTGCCAAAAACATCACATTAAATTTTTTCCAGGGGACTCACTAAATCCTTTATTTCAGGAGGAAGTTGCTGCTGGAGGGTTCCTGTTTTTTCCAGGCACTGATTCCTTGTGAGGCATCCAGAGAGAAGGGGAAGGCCAATGTCCTTGCATTGACAACTTTCTCTCAGATTGTTGAAGGGGGGCTTTAAATAAGGTTACTCTGCTTAATTATGATTTTGTAATGTTCTTTTAATTGAAGACTTGGAGTGCTGCAGCATCTCCATCAGAAAAGCCACTAGATTTGGGGTAAAGCTCTTGGGCCAACAATCCCAGTCTGTGCCACGTACTGGGGCCTTGGCAGCTCATCTCATTGAGTCAGAGAATCATTAAAGTTGGGAAAGACCTCAAGATCTTCAAGTCCAACCTCTGCCCAAGTCCCCCATGCCCCCAGTGCCCCGTAGCACTGACATCTCCACACAATTTATGGGCACTTGCAGGGATGGAGACTCCACCACAACTCTTTGAGAGAAGAAATAGCTTTTTTTTGTTTGTTTCAAGAGCTCTCTAAGCCCTCCCCTTGACTTCATTTGCATCAGGACAGCAAAGGAAAGCAGAAGAACGACCCAGCAGTGTGAGGTACCAAAAAAAAAGCATCTCTTGGTCCCTCTCTGCTATGGTAGTACCCTCTTTTGGGTTGGCAGAGGGGTTTTGGAGGTGAGGAAAGATAACTGCCGGCAGGAAATGGCACATCCTTGTGTCCTGTCCCTTGTGCAACCCTGAGCCTGCGGGCTCCTGATAATTTGAAGGCACATTGGCAGTGATGGTGTCCTCTTTCTGTCTGCACAGCTCAGCAGAATCCCTGTCACTTGAGGCAACTGTGAAAATCTACAAGCAGGCAGCCCAGGTTTCTCATTTTCATAAGAGTTGGGACACCTCTGGAAAATGAACATAGTAAAAGCGTAGTAATTATGGTTGACTTGCTCTTTAGAATTAGGAAATTTTGTCATGCAGGGATTGCTGCTTAGCATGACAAAAAGTCAGACAAATACAGCGCAGAGCTGCGACAGGAAAACAGCAAAAGTGGTAAGAAATGAGAGGGAAAGCAGGGCTTTGTTAGGTTTGGGACAGCAAGGGGAGTGATAAGAAAATCCATTGTGTGTTTTCCATCCTGCTGGAAATCAGTGCAGTTTAGGCAGCGTGGTTGTGCTGCAGGGCTGGCAGGGAGAGGGAGGCAATCTGATAAATGAAATGATGCATAATTCAGTGCTGCAAGGGCAGTGTAGGAAAACAGTATCATCTCCAGACAAATTAATCTGTCTTAGGTTTATGACTGTCTCAAGGCCGTTTGTTTCATTGTCAGTTCAGTCACAGGTAGAGATGTGATTATTATTTCAAATGGAAAGTTCTTTTCCAACAGCCATTTTTGAAAACTGCTGTCTCAGAGCAGAGTCCCTTCCCTGAAGTAATGCTTTCATTTGGAAGTACAATAGCAACTGTCAGTTTTGCTTCCTTTTGTTTTATTTCCATCATCTGTGTGTTATCATTTCAGGAAGGAAATGTGTCTGTGAGCAACCAGTGCCAGATGTCTGAACTTTCACTTGTCATTTGAGGTGCTGGCAGCACCACTCACCCACCCCAGTCACACCAGCTGCAGGAACTTGGCTCTACTCAGACTGCAACAAATTCATAAAACAGAAGGGGAAAGGAATATTGTGGCACTTTGCAGGAGACTGGGGCTTGGAGAGGCTCCCCTGCCCACAAAGGTGTCAGGGGTCTGTTGGAGACCCTTGTGCAGATCTAGCAGTATCTGTCTGCACACTGTGATTAAAGTCACTCAGCGAGGGCTGGTGCAGCTGGGACTGGAGGCTTGAGCTCCATGGACTGGCCTGAAACCCCTGAATGTGTGATATCCCATCTTTGGCAGCACTGAAGTTGACTCTAGATGCCACTAGAATGGATTAATGCTAAATAATGAGTTTAATATATTTTAAATGATAATGTGTATAGTTATTATACATAATATAATGTAATACTGTATTATGCAATAATAGATGTTAAATATAATATATGATAATACAATTATAAATCCCAAGTACCTGTTCAGATTCTGGAGTGATTTCTGATTTCTCTCCTTTTATAGAATCATAGAATGACAGAACAGTTTGGGTTGAAGGGTTCAATCTCATCCAGTCCCACCCCTGCTATGGCAGGGACACCTTCCACGAACCCAGGGTGCTCCAAGTCCTGTCCAACTTGGCCTTGGACACTGCCAGGGATCCAGGGGCAGCCAGGATGTGGGGCATTTCCCCAAATATAACTCTGATATCTTATTTTCCTTCAAGATATGTTTTCTTTCCTGGACATGACCAGCCTGCAATGAACAGGGCACTGAACCCTGCCCAGCCTGCAGCCCATGACCTTTCCAGGTGGGTTTGATTTCCAGCTGAGCACACCTGGGCTGAAGGAGTTCAAACGTGAACAAGCTGCATCCAGGGGGAGATGGAGGTGGAAGAAAGAGTTGTTTCAGCTTTGGCATTAGAGGTTTCGTGTATGGAAATGGAAGGTGCAGCAGCTTTTGTTCTCTTTAAGACTAGACATACTGGGAGCATGTCTGTGGCTCTTATCCCTCAGGCTATCTGCCAAAATTACAGATCTTTCCTGTGCTGTGGTGACACACTGAACATCCACACACCTCATTCATGTCTCATTGTTCACAAACAGGGTCATGGCTTTAACATCCAGGGACAGAAAAGTGTCCTTTTGAATTAGGCCAGCCCTTGTTCTGTGCTTTTTATCGAGTTCCTTGCCCATTACAAGAGGGTTTTTCTGGAAACAATAGAAGGCAGCAGATAAGGGAGCAGGCTACAACAGATAGGAGCACTTAGTTTCTGTCAGTAGACAAGCAGCTCCCTTCCTCCCTGATATAATGCCTAAAAAAGGAGAACACAAGCACATTTTCATTCACCAAGTTCCTTTAGTGCTGGAGCTGATAAAATCTGAAACATTCATCCTGAGCCAGTGGCAATGGGACAGGAGAAGGGACTCTTCCTCAGTGGGTAGCAAACAGAGGGAAGAGGAAAAAATCCTGAATTGCCCAGTGGGGAGCAAACAGGATAGAATTTGGGGAAGAAAGATCTTGGGAGCAATGCTGTGATTGACATTTCATAGACTTCCAGGCTGGTTTGGATTGGAAGGATCATTAAAGCCCATCCAGTGCCACCCTCCCTGCCATGGGCAGGGACACCTCCCACTAGCCCAGGTTGCCCCAACCAACACTTGCAGCGATCCAGGGGCAGCCACAGCTTCTCTGGGCACCCTGTGCCAGGGCCTCCCCTCCCTCACAGGTAAGGGAAGAGAGGTAGGAATGTTCTCAAATATATATTTTTTAAATTATATATACTTGTCTGATCTTTCTGGAAAATCTGCTATAGGATATAAGCAAGTTTAAACAGCCAAATCAGTATAGTAGGTCTGAAATTATCTATTTAATTAGGTTTTATGCTTTGAATCTGCAAATGTTGGTATTAATTTATACTTAATTTTACAGAGCTGCCAGCAAAATATGCTGTGAAGAAACCAATAGTGTGTGTTGCTCACTTATTTCAGATTGGATATTTCAGAGTGTTTTAGGGTCCAGCTGAGGTTTATGGAAGGTTTGGGAGGAGAAAGAACACCACATTTCCAGACTGGTGCAGGTGGGGAAAATTTCCTCTCTCAACAGTGGCTCATGGCTCTTTTCCCAGTGAAAACTGTAGTTAAAAGTATTGGTTGAAACATTTGTAAAGCCCATAGTTCTTTCTTTACAGAATATTTCATGTTAATAATCAATGATTATGGCACGTGTTCCATCTGCTTTCATGTTATCTTTTACAAACCCATAAAAAGATAGATTTCCAGAATAAAAATATTATCTAAAAAAAAAGGAATAAAGAAATTGCTTGTTTTCTCACCACAATATATTTATTTGGAGGAGCTGAAATTTCCTCATAATCATAACAAACCAAAATTGCTCTTTGTGTGGCCATCAGGACTGAGTCTATATTTCTAAAGGTTTCATTTCTAAGAGTCTTGGAAATCAGACTTTGTTCTTTGTGCACTGAAATATAAACAAATACTGTGTATCAGTTTTATTTGTTTCACAGGATAAAGCTCATAAAGATATCTCTTACTCCACTTGCTAATATTCAAAGTAGGTGAAGAAGCATTAAGACAGAGCACATAAACACAGCAGAAAATGGAATGAAAGAATTCTGGGAACAAGTGCTGCCTGAAGACATCCCCACCACACAGTGATATATATTTCCTCAAAAATAACTTGAAGATCTTCTTCTCTGCCTCCTGCACATTATAAAACACTCAGGGAAATATAGATGAAGTCCTGGAATGCATTTAGATTATTATTTGCAATGACAACAATGCAATTCTCTGAACAGTGTGCATGTCATATATACAGAGGCAGTAGAATAAATAAGGCATCTATTGCATTAGAAAAAAACTACATGTCATCATTCAGGGGCTTGGGAGAATAATGGGGACAGGGAGAAATCCCCTCAAAGAGATTATGAGAGTAATTGAATTGATTGATTGAATCGAGCTGACGCTGTGGATAGTTGGTGAAGATACAGTGAATAATTGCTGGCAATAATTTTGTTTTCTGCAATGCAATATAGTGTTATACAAGTGTATCAACAATGGGGTAAACAAATCTTGATAAGCCACTGCTGTCAGTGAAGTGCCACTGTCAGGGCAAAGTGTCTGCTTGGTACAGGGCTCACAGAAACACTGAATAATCCAGAAACACTGGATAGTCCCTTTGAACTCTGAGGAGTCCTGGAATCATCCAGTGACACCCCTGCTATGGCAGGGACATTTCCACCAGCCCAGGTTGCCCCATGCCCCCTCCAACCTGGCCTTGGACACTTCCAGGGATCCACAGTTTAACTGCAGAATCTGAGAAGGTTATGCCGTTTCCAAGAACCTGCTGCTGGCTGGGTTTGTTTTCACTCCTAGAGACATTGTGGTGTAAGAACAAACTCCAGTGATCACAGAGCAGAGGGGTGCTATGGCACTGGGGTGTGCCTGGCTCAGTGGAGCAGTGACAAGGCCAAAATGTCACTGCACTGACCACTCCTGTTATCCTTTATCAGCTGTGGGAGAGACAGGAATGGAAGGCTGGAATTTTTAGGTTGAAATCAGAATTTCATGTCCATTTTAAAACAGAGAAGGGCTGAATAAAAAGCCCTTCCCTTCCCTTCCCTTCCCTTCCCTTCCCTTCCCTTCCCTTCCCTT